>CM037997.1:27731480-27934802 GCA_021234005.1 Nephelium lappaceum
CCAGTGTTGGTAATCGGGTTCAGGTTGACATATTCAGTTCGGAACCTAATCGTGGTGACCCATTTAACCCATTTATTAAACGAGTTGATGTCCAGTTTACTTATCAGGTTCACAACATGACCCCATTATTAAGGGTAAATTTGTAATTATAAATAATTAGGGTAAATACTTTTTTACTTTTCAGATAACTAATCGTTTATCTCACCTCTCTCACTCTCAGCTGAGTCAGCTCACATGCCACAGCCGTATCCCATCTCTCTCTCACTAGTTGTTGTCAACTTCCTCACCAGTCGTTGTCGATCATTAGTCGCTGTTAGCTATCATTATTGATACCGTTCCTCTCATCTCAATCTCACCTCTCTTAACTCACCTGTCGCAATTACACCCCATCTCTCACCTGTCGCTATCGGTCGTCACTATCGCTTGACAATCGTTGGTCGTCCCATTTGCCAATCACCACTCATCTCTCATCTCAATTCTCTACTACTGTTGTTCCTCTAAGCTTAATCCGCCACCATTACCGTTTTCGTTGACCGCCTTTGTCCCAGTCCAAACTCAACTTGAACCGTTTAATAAACAAGTTCTCAAGTCGTGTCACATCACCCATGTATTAAATGGGTTCGTGCCGAATTTAGAATTTCAACCCCATTAATTAAGGATTAATCCTTTTTTCTCCTTTAGTTTGAATTAATACTCAAAATCCCCGTTATTTACTCCCAATTAATTAATCGTGTTGTGTCAGGTTAAGGTGATCCGGTTCGTGCCAAATTAAGTCTATCCAAATCCAACCTAGGAACCCCAAATTGCCACCCTTAGTATAGACATCTTTTGGGGACAAATCTAATTTTGTCCTAATAGTATATAATTTTATATTTATATTTAATTATGTTATTTTAGGGATGAATTTTTTAATTTCATCTCTTTGGACATCGTTTAGGGATTAATGTGGTTTCATCCTATAGTATATGATCTTAAATTTATTTTTAAATATTCTTCTTTTACAGATGAGTTTTTATTTCGTCCGGACGAATTTTAATTTTTGTTCTTGGAAACATTTATAAGGATGAAATTTGCATCTATAGTAAATGATTTTAAATTTATCTTTAAATATTTTTGTTTGAGGGGTGAATCTTATTTCGTCCCTGTAGAGGTCCTTTTAGGAACAAAAATAATTAAAAGTATTTTCTTTTAAGGACAAAATAATAACTATTCCTGATAGATCCTCAAACAATAATTTGTTCCTACATATGTTTATCTTTTAGGGATGAATTTTATTTCATCCCTATAAAGTCTTTCTAGAGGCAAAATTTTTAAGAGTGGCAATATTTCCACCCCTTAAAAATTGTATATACACCCCTTTTTGTATTTACACCTCATTAAGATTTTTAAAAATTCATATTCTATAAATACATCCTAGGTATTATCAATTATGTTCATTTATTTATTCACCTTTTAAATATTATAGATAAATAATTATAAAGATAATTAAATTAATTAAATTAAAACATTAAAAAAAAGTCAAACTTTCCTTTTTAAGCTTGTTTTGACACTCTGTTTCATGTTCATGATTTCTCCATCTTCTGTTCTCTTTCATCTTCACTTAAAATTATTGTATTTCACTAAAACTCTATATGTAAAACTATTAAACAAAACTAAAAACCTCCATTTTTACTCAAGTTAAGATTTAACCAATCCAAAAAAAGAAGGCCACAAAACCCTTCAAATCTAAACCTCCATTTTCACCATCTATAAAACCTCTAAAAACACAATAAAAAACTCTCATCTTTGACTACCCTTTATCAAAATAAACCAAGTTTCTTATTGAGATTTGAAATTAGAGTATTCAAATTTAATTATAATAAAAACAATATCATCTTTTAATTAAAGTGTTAATAATTTAATTTGAGGGTAATATTGGAATATCAAAAATATATAAAGTAAGGGGTGTACATACAATTTTAGAGGGATGGATATATTGCCACTCAATTTTTAAATATTTTCATCTCTAAAAACTGTCCCCATCGCCCTATTTTGTTGTAGTGAATAGATTCCTTGCAATAAAAATTTCAAGATGGAAGTGCTTTTACGTATAATTGATTCATGTTGCAATTTCTCTCTTTTTCTCTTCAACTTTTATAAGAAAAGATGATCACTTACTCGTTGGAGCTTAGAGGCCACCTAGAAAGATTGGATGCTTCCTTGAGAGCATCCCTCCATCTCTGCACTTCGTCTTTAAAATGTTGTTCATGCTTAACTAATGCATCTGCATAACTCCCACTTTGATCTTTTACTTCTGATGGAGTCACCTTATAAAAATTGGAATCACAATCCGTTTATTCGTTTCCCTGCATTCAATAGTTTGTAGTTTGGTTTCAGACATGATCTTTGTTACTCAATTAAGACACAAATAATAAAGTATAAAAAAAAAAAAACACAAGGAATTATAGTTGTTCGATATCTACTCTTGTATGGTTGAAAAATTCCACTAAACTTTTAGTAGAGTTACAGCAGTTATTTATGTGAAAACCTAATTACAAAAGTACCTTTATAAATTACGTGTCGTATATATAAATATGAGTCATATAATCAAGAGAAAAAACTAAAAACCTCTCTTGAGATGGTAAATAATCTCAATTTACCCTAACTTTTTAAAACATTAGCCAAAAAAACCCTACTGTCAACCCAAAGTGATTTTCATCCAAAAGTTGGGTGGTTTTGTGACAAAAACATGAAAAGACAAAAATACCCTTAGTATATTTGAAAATTAAAAAAAAAAATAATAATCAATTAATCAATTCCCCTTTTACACCAAATAAAACTGAAAAAATCTAAAAAAATTAAATAAAATTAAAAAAAAATCAAAAATTAATATATCAATTTCCACCATGATGGACGGTGGAAATCAATTTATATAAAACAATTAAAATAATATTTTATATCCTTAAATATTTAAATATAAATTAATTTTAAATTTTAAAATCAATATTAAAAATAACATATAAACATAATAAAATTGAAAAAATAAAATAAAATAAATAAACCAGATTAATCTTTGTCTTCATCATATAAATATTATATAAACCAGTATAAGATTTTGTTCTTCTATATTGTTCTTCAACCAAACCAAATTTTTATCAACATTCAGATCTTCAATACCCTTCAAACTATCAAACTTCCTACAACAATTGAAAAGACACACGCAAATAAAAAAATAAAAACCATATTGCCATCACACTAATTACATTTTTGGAGTAGCATCACTAATCTAGTAGTGACAGTTCAAGTAAAACTCCAAGCTTGAAATATGAAAACCATATTCACATACAACAAAAAAAAGATTCAAAATTCAATCTTTTGTGCACAAACTTAAATACTCAGATGACACATAACATAATATAACCAAAACAAACCAGAAATGATTCAAAACAACATATCAGCACCAAAAACCAATACCTCACCAAAAAAATTCAACAGAAAGCAAAACTCTGAAGCAGATCAATAAAAAGGAGGAAATTGGAGAGAAGCGGATCTGGAGAAAAGCAACCGTCGAACCTAGAAGCAAAACCCATCGCCACCATCGAGAGCGAATGATGAAGAAGCCATTGAGAGTGCCTATTGAAGAACACCACCATCGTCGCCATCGAGAGTAGCAGCAAAACATCGCTGCCGCGAACACCAAAAGCAGCAGCAGACTCATATCTTCCCCTCCCCTGGCCGCCGATCTCTCATTCTTTTTGACCGATGATCTGATCAAAGATGACGTCAGAGCCTCGTTAGGGAGAGTGGCGATGGAGCTAAGGTAGTGGAGGGTGTAAGTGTGACAGTTGAAGGTGTGAGAGATTGTGAGGGTTTTTTAATTTGTTTTCCTTTTTTAATGTGATTAATTTATAAATTTTATTTTATTTAACTTAAAATATCAATAATTTCAATCCACCTGGTGAACACTACCTTTTTACCTTTACATCTTAATGGATCTATCAACTTATGGATGGATATCATTAACCAACGGCTGAGATTTATTAAATAATATTGTAAAATCAGAAGTGAATTGATATTATTTTCAATTTAGATATAAGATAATAACAACAACCCTATAATCAACAATCTTATAGAAGGAAAAAAAAAAAAAACAGGTATTGCAATTGACTCACATATATATATATATATATACATAGATCTACCTATTCTTGCACTCTAGGATCTTCATTAGTTCTCGAAGACACATTTGGAAGATGCATAGCCTTTGGAGAAGATAATAAGGGAGATGTGTGATTCTTCTATTGCTTGGAGAAGAGATGGGGAAATTTCATCTCCTCTATTGAGATTGTTGTCAATGAAAGTTTTAATTCCTTTCTCACACAAAGCTTTGTAAAGATGGCTGGTGAAATTGTAGCGGGTGTCCTCACCTCTGAAACTCATAAAGACATCGTGCTTGAATAATGGACAAGCGTTGGTAGAAGACAATTCCATTGATGATAAGAGAAGTGTGTTATTTGATTTTTTTTGAGATAGTGTATTATTTGATTTTAGCTACTGAATATTTATACAAATATTTCACCTAGTGAAGATTCCTCGATATTTCAAACACATGGAACACGACAGTCTTCATTGACTTGAGAAGACTCCTCGACAATTCGAAAACATGCAACGCGAAGAGTCTTCATTGACTTGAGAAGATTGCTCAATATTTCAAACACACGCAACACAAGGAGTCTTCATTGAATTGAGACGATTCGTCGATATTGCAAACAAATGCAACACGACAAGTCTTCATTGACTTGACTGATAGTGGGACTGTCCAATGTATCAGATACATTCAAAGACTCTGAATTGCTTTAAGTTTCTGAATAAGGGGATGTTTTATAGTTTAATGTAAAATATATAAGCGTCCTTGTACATGTACGCCATGTTTAGTAGCCTATCTTCTTTGAATGCTTGTTTAAAACATAATCTAAACATACATCATCTTTTTAAAAATAAATTAGACACATATTAAATACAGAAACATGTTTGATGACAGTTTTTTTGGCAAATGTTGAAACATGTTTGATGACAATGTTTTTTTTTTGGCAAATGTTGTTGTCATATATAGTAATAAAAATAAGTATTCAAATTTAGACAAAATAAATATAGAATGTAATATTTGTTCAAAACCTAAATATAACATCATTTAGTACTCTTATTATAAAATTTAAATTAATAATTAAATAAACTCTAAATTTATGGAGCAAAATAGAACTTATCGCTCTTTTAAATTTTAACGATAATTTATAATCAAATTTACACTAAATGATTTGAGATTTTGCAAATTGAATTTTAGAAGTTGAAAAATTGAAATGAAATTTATCACTTTTTAAGTCTCAAAACATTAAGAAGAAAACTATGAAATTAAATTGGTAACTTTAGACACCTACTTTAAATAAGAAAAAAATTAATACCTCATTTAAATATATTATTTCATTAAAATAATAAAAAATCTTTAACTCTTCATTGGTTTGAGAAGATTCGTCGATATTGCAAACACATGCAATACGACAAGTCTTCATTGACTTGACTGATAGTGGGATGTCCTATGTATCAGATACATTCAAAGACTCTGAATTGCTTTTAGTTTCTAAATAAGGGGATGTTTTATATTTTAATGTAAAATATATAAATGTCCTGGTACATGCATGTCATGTTTAGTAACCTATCTTCTTTAAATCTTTGTTTAAAACATAATCTAATTATACTTCATCTTTTTAAAAATAAATTATACACATTATATAATAGAGAAGCATGTTTGATGACAAAGTTTTTTTGGCAAGATGTTGAAACATGTTTGATGACAACGTTTTTTTTGGCAAATGTTGTTGTCAAATATGATCATAAACAAGGGTGAAGCCAGGATTATTGATTTTGGAGGGGCCGAATAAAAAGTGAACACTCAAATTTAGACAAAATAAATATAATAAGATATGTTTAAAATCTAAATACAACACCATTTAGTACTCTTATTATAAAATTCAAATCAATAATTAAATAAACTTTAAATTTACGGATTAAAATGAAACTTGTTGCTCTTTTAAATTTTAAAGATCATCTATAATCGAATTTATACTAAATGACTTGAGATTTTGCATATTGAATTTAAGAAGTTGAAATATTGAAATGGAATTCATCTATTTTTTAAGTCTCAAAACGTTAAAACGAAAACTATGAAATTAAATGGATAACTTTGGACATCTTCTTTAAATAAGAAAAAATACCTATTTTATTAAAATAATAAAAAATCTTTAAGTAAAAGAATAAAATATGATGTAAGAAAGAAATGTGCCCGGTCATTGGATAAGGTAGCAAAATTGAGAAAGATAAAAGCAAGCCAAAGCTAATTGGAAGTGTTGCATTGTCCACTAGAAGTTTTTTTTTTTTTCTTGAAGTAAGCTAGATGTTCATTAACATTCACCCAGATTTGAGCACATTGAACATACAACCAACAGACACCTAACCAAGTTTGGGAATACAGAGAACAACCATTTACGCCCAAACCAAATCCTCCATGGAGGAGAGAATTAAGGTGGCCAGATAGAAAGCCAAACGATTCCCAAGCATGCAAAATGACTTGACATCACTAAATTTAGCCAACCCACATAAAGCCTTAACAACCCTAATTAACCCATAAAACATTAAAACACAAAGTGAAAACAACAGTAATACAAAATGATACAAGAGAAAACAGCCTCCTTTTATCAAAACGGCAATAGCTACAGAAACTACCGAAACAATCCAGGTTCGCCATTACATCTGGTTACAAGTAAGCTTGAGATTACTGCTAATCTTCACCCAAGGCTAAGGAGCGACAACCTCCGAGCTAGATCTGGAAAACAGCAGAAACAGCGGCTGGAACCTAACCCATATGGATCATTCTAGGAGTCTCTACTACTATTGGCCGCATCAAAAACGAGAGGTTGTCGATCTCCACCCAAAACAGCAAAAAACGGGCTCTAACCAGTACCCAAAGCTTCACTAGAGTCTATCACTGGAATTCTCACGAGGAAGAAGGAAGATTCGAGAAGCACTATCTCAAAAAATTTTTTCATTGTTCATTAAAAGTTATTGCATGCAAAAGAAAGTGACTGAAACTGCACAAGCTTCATTAGTTGGGGGTTGCACATTCAAAGCTTAGAGGAATTTCATTGGTTGGGAGCTGCTCCTTCAACAATTGTGCAATTTCATTGACTGGGGGGAGCCAAAATCTTAAAGTTTAATTAATTGGAGGGTTAAAGGAGTAGAAGACTAGAACAATTTAATATCTCCATTCGTTTGTACTTTGTAAGAAAACCGGCATATCAAATATAAAGAATCTAAGAATCTAAGTAATAATTAGGATAAGGCTGATAAATAGAATAATCACCGACCTAAATTTAAATTAATGTAATTTAATTGAATTGTCATTGTCCTTGACTGGTTGGAATGTAATTGAATACCAAGTCTTTTTTGCATTAAATAACCCAGTAAATTTAGATATTTTTAAGATTATTATATAAATTATAAGAGATGTAATTATTTACTTAATAAATTCAAATAAGAAATTAAAAAAAAAATTAAAATAGTCAAGAATAAGTTGGTTGATGAAGCCATGGCAGCGTCAAGATTGTTGATTTGGGGAACCAAAAATAAACATTCAAAGTTCATACAAAATAAGTATAATAATATTCAAAACCTAAATATAACACCGTTTAGTATTGTATGGGTGCAAAATAGAACTAATGGGAAGCAAAAATGTCAACAAGGCAAGTACGCGACACGTGGCACTTGGTGTAGATTTTGAGCGAAGGTGATGTTAAATACGCTAGATTATGCTAAGTAATTTATCATTGAAAGTAGGGAATACAAACCTTCGAAAGATCTAGAGAGCTTCGGAGGAACTATCCTAGCAAGGTGGTGACAAATGTCCAACATACAACGAATATCTATCAAAACGAAGTCGATTCAAGCGACAAGTGGCAAGCACCCTCGCGTATGAAGCGACACTTGGAAAGTAGACCTTGTCCCTTTATAAAGGTAATTGTTTAGTTCATTATAGATTTGGAGTGATTTATCAACAATTTTTAGTAAGATAAACTGGGTTTTTAGAGAGATATAAACTGACTTAAGTATAGAAGAGCGTTTTCGTTAACAATCTTCGGATCATTTTAACGAAGGTTTTCACTTATTTTACAGGTTTAGTCAGCAGTCAATCGAGACTAACATCCATACAAAGAAGGGGTTCGCCCGAAGTTGAAGCTTACCTTCATATGACATTTTTACCCATAACGTCAGTGCTAGAGAGGTGGACTGAAAACCAAACCTTCACGAAAATGGATCCGAACCAGTCTACTAATCTAGTATTTGACTCATCAAACCCCCAAACAACCAATGTACAAGGAAACCTAACAATAATTCAAGTGCAGACTATGACCACAATCCAACCTTTTGCACCAGCTTTTAATTGTATAGCCTTTATATAGAACCTAATAGTACCCCCATACCAGCAAATGCCAACGAATTTCATGCCATCTCTTATGGGAGAATCTTCGGGTCAAATGCTGACCATTTCAAGAGGTAGTTTTGATAATTTTTGTGCTCACATAAATGCAAATCATTGTACTATTGCAATGTAGACGAAGTTTATTTAGCGATGGTCATTAGTACTGTAATCTTAAGATGTAATTCTTTTAGCATGATGCACTTGAGGCATCCAAGAATGAAGGTACGCCTTCGATTAGATGGCATGTTTGAGGCACTTAAGATGATGCATTTTAAGCATCTTAGAACAAAGGGACACCTTTGATCAAATGGTGCACTTCAGGCACCTAAGATTTGATCTATAATAGTTGAAGCTACATAGAATGAAGACAAGCCTTCGATTCAACAACATGATAACCTACAAGTTCAACTTTGAAGCATCTAAGTTTAACTAGTTCCAAAATCTACAAGTTCAACTATTCCAAATTCTACAGTATCTAAAACTTCGTACAAGTGTAACACTTTGTCCAGAGCAAATTCATCATCATAACTAGTTCAACATAAAGAGCGTCACGTAGGATCTTCGACCGCAGAACATATTTACAATTAAAGGTAATGTTAAAATTATGTTCAAGTTTTTCTAAGTTACATTTGCAGGGGCAAAGTGGAATCTTCGATAAAGAAGTAATCTACGATTGCAATATTATCGTTATCATACATTCTAAACTACGGGAGTTATAAACAAAATGTCTAGACAAAAGAACTTCAATAAAGCTACATACAGACATTAGCAAAAATATAAATTTCATTGATTAAAACTTCAGTTACATTAGAAGTATAACGAAAAGTAAAAAAGCGAAAATACAAGCTATTAACTCTCGATTTTGCCCTTCCCCTTGTAATTTCTACTATACTTGAGCGTGTTGTCAGGGACTTCAAATTAGCTTTGGCCTTTTCATCCTCCAAAGTAAATTCCTTCAACTTTAAAGAGGTTACGCAGGGAAGCTGTTCATCTTCGACCAGGTCCTCCGTTCCGCTACTTGTTTCTCCCCTTTCTTTGGCCTATGGATTGCGGATACCTTAGATGGATCTTTTTATCCTTTCCTCAAGTGTAGCAACATTAAACTAAGGATCCATCTACCGCATGAAGGCGATAGTTAACAACATCCCTGCTTCGTGAATCTCAAGTTGAGTCCTTCAACAGTACTCCTCAAAGAGCAGTATCTATTAACAACCCTGTTAGGGTAGTCCTTGCAAAGGCATTTAATCATCTCATAAGCCTATCTAAGTTTTGTCTTATACTTGGCCCTCTCTCTCACTTGGGCATCACCGACGTAGAGAGTCTCGTTAATCAAAGCCTAACAATCATCCTTTAGCTTCGAAATCTCATCCTCCAATGAAAACATTGTATCTTTTCTAATTCTCAACTCAGACTTTAAAGCCTGAGCCTGAGCTAAATTTTTGGCCTTTTTCAGGTCCTTTTTGAGCTTTTGGACCTTCGCTTGCTCCTTATGGGCCTTATGCATCTCTATTTCGTGATGTCACATTGATGTAATGGCCTAAAATGTGAAATTTAGTTAAGTAAAGAAACAAAAAAGGAAAAAGGAACTTTCAAAGCGACTTAACCTGGATCCTTGAACACTATTCGAACTCGCTTCCTAATGTTGTTTATCACTAAGTGGCCACCTTAGTTTTTGGCCATGAACCAAGTTTTTCTTTATTCTTTAATTGTAGGACCCCAAACTTTCATTTTATGATTAACAGTGAATTTACAGATGAATAGTAATATTTTTAGGTGAATAGTATCTCCGGGTGAATAGTACCCAATGAATGGTGAAATGTTGAGATGGACCCTGAAAAATCAAAAATATTTAAAATGGTTAGTAGGACCCAATAAAACTAAAACGGAGTAAAAATGAGTCCGTTTGGGTAGTTTTTGAAGGTTCCGAATGTTACCTGATGAAAACACCTTTACAGACAGAATTGTGAATACTGTTGGCCTAAACTCCGTTTGAATTTTTTTCGAAGCCATGGATTGAACTTTAAGATATCTAATTAGAGTATTGTAAAGTCAATTTGATGAATGGGCGATCATAGAATTAATTTGGGAATTTATTTCGAAATGAATTGTATTAAATTTTAACGTTAAAGGTATAAATGAGATTTTTTGATAATAAACTCATTCTAAAAGCACAAGCCATGTGATTATTGATGGACCAATGGTGGATTAGCACCTAATAGTCATCTTTTGACTAAATTTGTGGTGGAGATTAGTTAGAATTGATTAAGATAATTGAATGGATAATTATGAAAGTTTATGGCCAATTGGATTAAAACAAGTCATTAGGGCTCATGTCTGATTTTTAAAATGTTAAAGGAAGATGAGATTGTGAAGGAGCTATAAAAGGGGTGTTGACCGACCAAACATTGAAGAAAAGAAAGAGAGCATTCGGGCAAACAAAGAGGAGGAAGAATCGAAAAGAAAATGTGAGGGGTGTGTGTGGCCGTGGAAGGGACCAAGTGAGCTGCTGGTTTGGGGTGAATTCTCTCAAGCTTTAATCCTCTTAACTCCAAGAATCATCAAGGAAAACAAGGTAAGTTAGTTAGTTGAATTTATAGTTAAATTGATAGAGTTTTTGATGAGTTTTTATGGGTTTTGTTGAAGATGGTGGTTGATGGACGAGTTGATGTTGTTTGTGAGTTATTTGAAAGTTATTTATCATTATTTTAAGCTTAGAATCGAATTAGAATGTGATATGAGTTTGGTTGGATTTTATTAGTGTGTGGATTGTTAGGGTTTCTAATGAATGATGGTGATAATTAATGGGGTTGATTAAATTTAGTTGATTGAATGTTAGATGAGTTAGATTGATGGTGATTTGTGTGATTTAATTGAAGAAAAATGAAATGAATGATTGCATGTGTGTGGAGGTAGTGGACGGCAAGAATGGGTGTCTAGTATGGGTGTTAGATTTTAATGTGTTTAAGGGTTTTGGTTGATGAATTAATTGGTATAGGGATAATTGATGGACGGAGTTTTAATTAAATGGATGAACTGGTATGAAATTTAATTTTTGTTAGGTTGAAGGGCACCTTGAATTTTAATTGAATTCATGTGATACCATAGGGTATTAAAGTGTTTGAATGTGTATGATGTTGAATAAACACCAATGGAATGGAAAAAAAATGGAAATTAGAAAGTGTTGGATGAATTAGTAATGGAATTAGTTTTGATGTAATTGAAGTTTAGTTAAGGAAATGTGAATTTACTTTAACTATGGAATAGACATGTTATTGAAGGATTTTTGGGCTTAAAATGGTGAATTATAGGTGACCAAATTGAAGTCCAAAAGTCAAGAAAAAGGGGAGGATTGATTAGCCATTAAGTGATCAAAAATTATGAGTGCAAATCATAGCTTTAAAAATTTTATGTTTAAGGTTGTTTGAGTATGAAATAATTCTATTTATTTCATGTGCATTATGAAAATAAATAATTGATTTAGATCTCTCATTTGAGTTTAAATGTGTTATGATATATGCAATGAAATGTGAATTATATGTCATTCGAAATGAAATATAGTTATTATGAGAAATTGAAATAAATGAATTTATTTATGAGTGGCATAAAGAAATTATTGAATTTTTCAAACCCAATGGATTACAGTATTTGTTATGGAATTGACGGTATCTTAATATATATATATATATATATGTTTAGCCCCGATCGAAATACCCCTATGTGTATGGCAAGTCCTAGGATGGGTTGTCATTAACTCTGGGGGGATTGGAGTCTGTCAGTCGAGTCGTGTCGCCAAATATATGCGAGGGGTATTATCTCACTTCGAGCTTGCACTATGGATTTAATCCGCAAGGGCGTGTAAGCCTTAGATGTTTATTTATGGTTTCCCTAATGACAATCCCTAAGTGATGTTTGAGACCCTAAGTGATTAATAAGAGTGTCCAAAGAATGTAGAGAATTTTTAGGAATTGATTGAACCTAAGTGGAAAATGAATAGAGGGGTAAAATGGTAAATGGTATTAAGTGATTATTAGTATGTTAAGGGACCAAATTGAAGTAAGTTTATCCATGAGGGGTCAAACTAGAATTAAGCAAAGTCTAAGGACAAAAACCAAATTAGTAAGTACATGATGGTCATTATGAAAATGTTAGAAGTATATATAAACAACACTTAGCAAAGTTTTCACACAAAAACAAGCCAAAACCGAGAGACACATGAGAGGTAGAGAAATTGGTTCGGCCAAGTGAGGAGCAAGGGTGATCAACTAAGTTCAACCAATTTTGGACATCCAAATCAAGTAATCAAGCTATCCTAAGTAAGAAGACCAAGTTAGAAGCAAGAAACAAAGCCAAAAGAGGTTAGTCCATCAACTTTGAACTTGTTGGAATGATTGTTAAACTTGATGTTGTGTTGAGATATTGAGTTGGTTTTTATGGGGGTTTTTATTTATGTTAAGAGATGAGTATTTGGAGACTTAAAAGCAAGTGTAGATGGCATGGAAACCAAGTAAATTTGATGAACTAGGGTTTGTATAGGAAAGACTTTAAGTTGGTTTTGAATTGGATGCCAATGAAATAAGTTGTAAAATAGGTGTTTGATAAAATGCCAAAGAGATTAAACATCAAAAACTTGAATGAAATGAATTTATTATATGTTAAGGCATATAAGGCCATTGTGAGAGATGTAGGAATCCAATGGAATTGTGGTCTTTAAGCATAATTCCATGTTGTTTACATGATAAATAAACCTATGAAAGTGTTAGAAATGAAATTAGACAACTTGCATTGTAAGGCCTATATGAAAGGCATTAGTAGTTATCATGTAATGCCACTCCTTTATGTGTTTGAATGAATTATATGAGTATGTTTGAGTATGTATAGCACTAAGGAAAGGAGAATTGAAGTTAGGAATGAAAATGGGAAAGTTGCCCCTAAATTAGTGTAGAAAAAAGGGTTTTTTAGCTCGAAACCTTCACCCGATGGTCGTTTCTTTTCGAATTGACTTTTGGACCAACCTAAATGCGAGTTAGGGAGATGAATGGAGCAAGAATGGATGAAAGAAAATCAATGGATTGGTCTATGCATAGTATTTGGCCTAAGGGGGTGCAAAAATGGTGATTTTCGTTTTCGAGCTTCAGAAAATTATTTCGGGTATGTGGGGGTGTTCCTAGGTAAAAATAAATAGGATTCATGGAAAGAAATCGGAATTTTAAAGCTTGAGTTAAGTGGAAACCAAGAAGAGAAGCTTATAGGCAAAGTGGTTTTCAATAGAGTAAATTGAGTTGTAAGCTATGTAATAAGTTTTATAAAGCTAAATTTATTACCTTCTAAGTGAATATGTGATGTGTAGGTGAGGGAGAAGCAAGTGGAGAGAAGGAAGGCCATTGAAGCTTACTTACGGAAGCTTGGAATTCAAGGTGAGTGCTAAAACGATTTTAGAAAAGTTTATGTTTGTTTTGAAACGTTTAAACATTTTAAAGTATGTTTGCCATTTTAAATTTGAAATGAATATTGTCATTGATATTATGTTTTGTATGAAAAGTTTAGCTTTTATGATTTCATAAGTATGAATTTTATTTGGAAATGAATTTAAAGTATGAATTTTATTTGGAAATGAAATTTTAAAGTTTTAAGCTTTGTTAGCAAAAGAAACTATATTTTATGGTTATGCAAAGGAAAATGAAATTTGTAGTTTTAAGTGGTTGATGCAAAAACAATATAAGTATAAATAAGTTTTCAAAGACCAATTGTTTACCCACCCTTGTAAGATTTATAGACCTGGCCGATATGTCCCACACGTGTATGACAAAGTTATGAGAGAGATCGCATCACTAACTTTGGGGGGAATAGAGTCGGTCACGTCGCCTTTATGTGTGTAGGATGTTGTCTCACGCGACGCATTGCGATGTAAAAATTCTGCACGTAGTCGTTGGGATGTCTTTGTAAGTAAGTGTCACAGATGGTGTTAGTTGCAAAATCGCCCCGTGACTCCACATCGTTTAGCGTTGCCTAGCTATCGCGTGGTTGAAAGTATTATGGGGTACCGTTGGTGCATTTTAAAATGCAAAAGTAAGTTTGAAATGAGCTATTTTTATGCGATTTACAATTATATTTCGAAAGGAATTTTATGACCGTTTGTAATTTTGTATGATGTTTACGCTTACCAAGTTTTATTAAAGGTTTTATGTATCTTTTATGTTGGCAAATGTATTATCTTGTTGTGCTATGTATGAAATTTTAATTTGAGCAATGAAGTAATGAAATTCTATTTTTAATGTTTTTAAGGAGGTATTTTAGAAAAAGAAAACGTTATGGTTTCAACACTTATGTGCACTCACTGAGCTTCATTAAGCTCACTCTTTTCTTGTTTTATTTCAAAAACCTCCTCAGGTACAAGAGTGGGTGACCAAGGCACAAGATTTCCTTCGTCAGATTAGGTGGGCACGGATTCGACGATTGCTTCTTAAAATGATCATTTTGCATCCCACATGAAAGTTAAAAGCCACTTATTTTGTTTGTATTTTATGATATGTTTTGATGGCTTCTAAAATAAGAATTGGTACTTATATGTATTTTGAAGTGTATAAAGTTTTGTAAATTTTATTAAAGTTATGAAAAGTGCTTGATTTTCTAAGTTATTTTCTTATAAGAATTTGGTTTTTACCTTGTGATTTATGGTTTATTGTTTTACATGAATTGTTTGTATGAAAATGAAAAGGAAATTTTGAAGTATATTTGTGGATGGGTTGTACATTGAAAAGGTTTGGAAATATATTTTACTTTCCAGGTATTTTGGGAACACAAAAAACACAGCTGTTATGCTGTCGAATTTTTCATTTGAGAAAAAAAAAAAAAAAACCCAATTCTTGATTTAAAAAAGTGAAGAAAGATTAAAGACTTTAAGGGTGGTTCGCTCCACGGATTTCCTTTTAGTCCGATTAGCAGAGTTTAGGAGGATTCCGTCGGGGTGCCAGGCAGGGCCCTTCGTATACTAGTATGGTATGATTCGATTGGGTCCTAGTCAGTGTATTAGTGGGATGTCTTCTGTATATGCCAAAAAGTGTGAAGAACGCTAGGCGTGAAATACTGATGGCTGTCACTAATGCTGGGGATAATGGTTCGTCCCGCCCAGTACGTGTGACCATTATCTGTCTGCTTCTGGAAATCCATTGGTGGTTTTGAAATTATATGAAATTCTGCTATATCTGAAACTGTTTTGAAATTTTATTATTTATGAAATTTTATGAAAATTTCTTAAATTGATTACCATTTTTAATATAAATGTGTATATGCTAGTTCTGAAATTTATTATTTTTAGAATATGAATTCTATTATTATCGACTCTGAATTTATATTTCTAAAAGCTGAAAGAAATAGAAATTTTTATAAATGTTTTAGGGAGGTTACCCTTTTAGAAAAAAATTTAAGTTACAAAACATCGCACTCACTGAGCTTTCGTAGCTCACATTTTATAAATTTTTGTTAAAATACCTCCCCAGGTGCAAGTTCCAAGCGACAAGAGACACGTTCCCCTCCATCCGAATGAAAGTAGCTGAATAAATAAAATTTCTGTGAATGTATAAATGGCAATGCACAAAAGAATATATAAACTTTATTTTTGGTAGTAAATATCTTTTGAATAAAAATATATTAGCCATAATTTAATTATAGTTAACTTTATTCTATAATGAAATTAAATCGATTACTTTTGAATTGTACATCTGAAATGATAAATTATTATTCGATTGTAAAGTTCTGGATTTGTAAAGAAATTTTTATTTTTAAGTTGATGTTAAACCGATTTGATTTTATTTTCTTAGAAATTATGGCTAGGGATTGCCATTGAAATGGACCTTAGGTCCAATTGTAAGTTGAGAAAATGTGTAAACCTTTATAAGTGTAAATTTTGATTTGCAGGTTGATTTTGTAAATTTTGAGAATCTCGAAAAATAGAGGAAACTATGTCTAAATTTTTAAGAAATTTTAAACTATAGAAAACAAATTTTAATAAATTTTAAATTTCTCTGCATTTTGATGATTTTCGATTCTAGGCTTTGCTCCTCGGATTCCCGGCTGAATGTAGTGGAATAGAATCTAAAGGGATTTCGTGGGGTGCTAGGCGGGCACTTGGGCCTCGTAAAGGGAAAGGCGGGGTAGGTTATGTCATTAATTGAAGTTGGGACCTTGATGATCAGATTTCCCTTTCCTTCTTCCCATAAACATAAAGGGAGTATCAACCCTTCCCCCCAATTTGTGGGCAAAGACTGTACAAGTGCTTTAACTCCTCGAAGGTGGGCTCTGGAAGCCCCAAAGGCCCTGGCTCCTCCACACTCCCAAAGTTAACTATGTTCTAGAGAACATAAAGGCTAATCAGGATTCGCCATCCATTAATATTTAGTTAAGAGGCTATAATGTCCATGGGCCTTAGCATTTTTGCAATATAAGGCTGTAAAGGGAGGTGAAGGCCTATGTCCAAAAACGCTTAGTGGATGGTAATGACAGACCCCTTTCCCTAGGCGGTCTGCCGGCACCCTACGGTGACCCTCCAACTAGCCCTTTCGCTCAACTAAAGGATCCCCTGCAGAGTTAAGCCGTATTCTTTCTGAACCTTTTTCAAAAACAGCGGAAACGAAGGGAAATTTTTCCTTTTTATTTCATTCCTTTACAAAATATTTTATAAAAATTTGGGCAGCATCCCGTTTGTTTTTCAGACTTTGCCACCCTGCAAATTATAAAATTCAGCACTTCTAAAATATCACAAAATTTTTTTTCCAAACTACGGAGCCTCAGGCTCTCCTTTTTTCAACACAACCACAATCACAATTTCATATTTCAATTTATCAACTAAATCATACGTCATGCATCAATTTACTCCCAAAAACACAATTTAAATTCACCCAAGGATATTTACAAAACTACGTGGATATAATAAAATATATACATCCTTAATATCAAACAAAAATAGGAACAGGTAATCACATCAGCACTATCGCCGCGGCTGCCTGGTATCGTCTCGGGGTAATCCACAGCTATGGTACCTGTGCCTGGGGAGGTTTATTTAAAAATACAGAAAATGTTGGGTGAGCTTTGAAAGCCCAGTGAGTGTCATATAATGTTATTTGAAATTACATTTTATAAAAACCTCCCTAAAACAATTTTAATAATTCAAATCCATTTATTTTAAATCAAGTTTCATGCATTAATATTTTAAAACATGTTGCACGATTTTCCTTTTCATAAACGGATCATCTATGGTTGCGGGGTTTTTATTCTAAAACCCTTTTTCTTTTTATGAAACTGAAAACTGGTCCGACTCCGCTCAAAGGTGTCCTGCCATCCAGCCGTTTTCATTATTATAAAACCGGATATGGTCCGACTCCACTCGAAGGTGTCCTGCCAACCAATCCAGCTCTCGCCAACCTATAGTGACCCGTGCCTCATGGCACCCTAGTATAGAGCGGGATCCTGAAACGCTCTCTATCCGATTCATGTAACGAAATCCTGCATCACTACAGAGCGGAACTCTATCTCGGTCGAGTAAGCTAGCTAATAATATACCATTCACGTGAATTAGGCTAATCTCTCAGACATCTGACTGACACGACTCCTTGCGGGTACCTCCCACGGTTAGTATAGTTAGTGACATACTGACACTACTAACTCTACTAATGCACGCTTCGGGTACTCAACCTAGACCGGTAATAATCTGATACTCTTTGGGTAAGCCATAGGTTTTATTTTTCACTTTTCAAAACTAAAATCCATCTCATTTACAATTCAAAATGAAAATCATTGTTTTAACGAAAACACAAAACCATATTATTTGTTACCGTGCCATTTATCATTTAAATCATTTTTCGCTTTCATCGAAATATCCAAACATGCATGAAACATTCATTCATAAATCCAAATAACACAAAACGCATTAAAAATCATTTTGACACTCACCTCAGCTATCACTTCCGAACAGCTCTCCGGAATGTTCTAAACTGCTCCTTATTGCTCTTCCCTTACTTCACTAGCTTGTTCGTCACCTATACAACATATATATATGTAAAATTTACGTTCGTGTCAACTTCTGGAAAACTCAGAATAATTAAAATTACATAATCGCCCCTTAAATGACCCTTTTTAGGCACAACTCTCCATTTTTGGTTCCTTAATTTAATCTTCGACTTTTATTAATCTCAATACGCCTAATTAAACTCGTTAGGGTCATCCGAACTCTCAACGGACGCCATATGGGCTAATTTACGAAAATTACCCTTTAAACTAGTTTATTGCGCGATTTGGTTTCTTTCTAAATCATTGATATTTTTTTAGTTTCCTAAGCTCCCAATAAACTTAAATCCACTTATTTTTCAACTTATTTTTACTCAAAATCAACCAATAACCAAATCATAATAAAATCCATTTCAAACTCAACTTAAATCACCAATAAAAATCATCAATGCGAATCAATTTCGAATTGAATAACTTACCCCTTTTGCCTCTCGCGTTGACTTCGCTTTGACTTCGTTTAGGGACTGTTTTGGTGACAGATCTGGGCTAGGTTCAAGCTAGTTTTCTTCCTCCTTTCTTCTCCTCTCTTCCTTTCTCTCTTTCTCTCTCGGCTTTGCCGCGATTGGGTCGCCGGTTTCGTCAGTCGTTCTGCTGTCTGTTCGTGTGGGTGGAGAGCTGGTTTCGAGCTCGATTCAGCTCCGTTTCAATCGAGTTTGGGTCATGCTTGAGCTGGTCTACGTGCGGATTGAGCTGGAGCAGCTCATCGGCATCTTCTTTCGCATCGATCGGGGCTATCCGTGCGACAGTTCTACCCGGTTTTGGAGTCGCGCGGTCGTCGAATCTGAGCTGCAGCTTAGCGTGTATGCAGTCAGCTTCAGGTTGTCTCCGTCGTGCGGTTTTGGTCGAGCTGGTCGGCGATGGTCAGTCGATGGTGACTTCTTCCTCTCTTTTCTTCTTCTTTTTTTTCTTTCTTTTCTTCTCTTCTTCTTTTGGTTCGCGACAATAACTTAGACTTAACTTTATGAGTCAACTCATCTTTTTGGCTTCTACTTTCCTCCACAATCAATTCTAAAAATGATTAGTCACGTCCCTTAAAAATTTCAGTCTCCTTCCTTGACTTTTAACTAAACTTTACTTTAGCCATAATTATTAAAACTTATCTTCGAATTAGTCCCTTTTTACCTTAAAAATTATTTGATTTCATTCATCATTTTATCTTTCCGTTTAATCTCCGATCGAGTCGAAATCGATTTCTATGGATTCTCTATAACCTTAAGCTCTTCAACGGACCATTTAAGGTCTCTAATCGATACTTAGGGACTATTCTTGGGAAACCCGTAAAATCAAATTCGAGGGCTTACAGGTAACCTAACCTTCCTTCGGTTTTGCTATAGGGTCGTTGTTGTGTGACTCACGAACTTGGACAAGGAACTTGATAGAGAACCCCTTTTTGATCATCTCAAGTTTAGTCGAAGTTATCTTGTTTTTGACCTTGAAGATAGCATAGCCTTCGTAGGCACCCTTCCTCGGTTCATTATCTTAGAATGCCTCTACATAAATGATACCTTTGGGGACCTCTTCTAGTATTTGAGCTTCGAAAACTTTGCACGGAGTGAAAGAACTTGACTTATCGCTCGGAATGGCACCCTCGTGACCTGTTGGAAGTGAAGGTTCGACGGCACCTTCGGTAGGCTATAATCATTCTAAAGGTGAAGACATTTTCAAGTTTAAGCGATTGGAAAATTACTTAGAGACAGAAAGCCTGCAAATAGAGAGAAAGCAAGAAAATGCAGAGTGAGTGAAAAGTGAAAAAGTTAACTTGCTATTTAAGAGGATAGGGATTGATTCTAGTCATTGAGATGAGAGAGGATCAATGGCTAAGATTTGTTATGCAAACTTCAATTATGACGTGCACATCTCCTTAACAACGGTCATCATGGCGCATGTCCCATTATAACTATCGCTACACATCAATCAACATGACAGTTACCATTTCCCATGCCTCGACCTATGTTCACATTTAATATGTCGTCTAATAGTTAATGATTAACCGTTACAACCTTAGTTGGATCATAGCCACCTAACTTGAACCAACCCGACCCGATCGAGTATATTCAAGTCAAGTCAATTCAAGGGTAGTGTATGGATGCAAAATATAGCCAATGGGAAGCAAACACATTAGCAATGCAAGAGCACAACATGTGGCATATGGTGTAGACTTTGAGCAAAGGTGGCATTAAATATACCATATTATGCTAAGTAATTTATCACCGATAGCAGGGAATACAAATCTTTGAAAGATCCAATGACCTTCGGAGGAACTATCCCAGCAAGGTAGCGGCAAATGCCCAATATACAGTGAACATCTGTCAGCACGAAGTCGATTCAAGCGACGAGTGGTAAGCACCCTCGCATGCGTAGCGACACCTAGAAAGTAGACCCTGTCCCTTTATAAAAGGTAATTTTTCAGTTCATTATGAATTCTAAGTGATTTACCAGCAACTTTTAATGCGATAAACTAACTTGAGCATCGGAAGGTGTTTCTGGAGACAACCTCTATATCTTTTTAATGAAGGTTTTTACTTGTTTTGTAAGTTTAGTTGCAGTAGTCGATCGAGACTAACATTCATACGAAGAGGGGGTTCGCCTAAAGTTGTAACTGACCTCTTTACGACATTTTTACCCGCAACATTAATAATATACAAACATGAAAACATATATTTACATACCCTCATCAATTGGATCCTCCCAAAAATTTTTAAAAAAAAATTAGGACCATTTCAATCTTTTGGGACGTGATTCATTTTCCTATTCACAATTATCGTAGACCTTCATTAGTTGCTCAATACCATCCAATTCTTTAAAGACGTTTGGCACAAATTAAATGCACACCATACTTTTCAATCTTATGATGTTTAACGTGATCATAGACTTTTAAATGGAAAGAGACCTCACTAATGTCAACACTTAATAATCCTTGGTGATATATAATTGGGATAATCCTAAAAAACACTTGACTTTTGACACATTATCTATTT
This sequence comes from Nephelium lappaceum, assembly GCA_021234005.1. NCBI lineage: Eukaryota > Viridiplantae > Streptophyta > Magnoliopsida > Sapindales > Sapindaceae > Nephelium > Nephelium lappaceum. Next base: position 27,753,027 of record CM037997.1, read on the forward strand.
TGCCCCATATAGTTTCATTTTTATCGAAAATGTCATTTAACTTTAAAATAAACACTCAAAATACCCTCTAGAAGCATATGAAAGGATGATAATACCCTTGACAGTAATTGATTCCATTAGGTGGACATGGCTGACCATTTGACTCCAGGGGCAAAAAGAGAATGCAATGAAAAATTCATGGAAAAGTTCTAAAAAATCATCTGACTTTTGATATATTATCCACTTTTCCTCATGTCGTTTCGTTTATATCTAAAATCCCTCTACCATCTAATTTTTAACAAAAACATTAGAAAAAGTTAAAATATCGAATTTACCTTTAGTTTAAATAATATTAAAATAAAAATCAAAAAATTAAAATAAACAATATTAAATATAAAAATATAAAAATCAAAATAAATAAATAAAAATATAATTTTTTTAAAAAAATATAAATAAATTATTTTTTTAAAAAAACCATATAAAAAATAAATTGTTTTGTTTGATCTAGAAAAATCCAAAGAACAAACACAAAAAAAACCCTAAACCATTAATCACCATCAATCTCCCACAGATTGAAGATTTGGAACCATCATCTTCAAATTGGACCACCATTATCAATGTCCCACATATTGAATCACTATCATTGATTTCCTTTATTTTTTTTGATGAAATCTGCGTTCCACGAACCTGTTATCTAGGTTCGAATTGAATCCAGATTCATGAAATCTGGGTTCGATTCGAACCTAGTTGTTGATTTTTTTAATAGGTTTGTTGATGATTTTTCTGGTGATGATTCTTTGGTTTATGTTTGAGTTTGATTTATTATTGATGATGATGATTCTATGATGGAGTTTTGAGTTTGGTTTTCATGTTTGAATTTGGAGTTGATGATGATGATGATTATGAGATGGAGTTTAAGTTCTAGTGGAAGATTTGGGTTTTTTTTTAAATTTATTTGGGAACCCAGTTGTGTTTTTTTTTTTTTTAAGATTTTTTTTTTTTGATAATGATGCATCATCTGGATTCTTAGATGATGTTCATCATTTGGCTGGGACGAACCCAAATGATGAACATCATTTGGGAACCTAGATGATGTTCCTAGAATTTCTTTTTTTTTTTTTTTAAATAAATTTCTATTTATTTTATTTGGTTTTTTGGAGGGATCTATGTGTGAAACCCAGATCTTCAAGTTGAAGATTTGGGTTTCAAACTCAAATCTTTAATCATATATTATTTTTTTTTTGGTTATTTTGGAATATTTGGGTTTGAAACCCAGTTCTTTAAAGAACTGAACAATTTTTTTTTTTTTTTATGATTTTTTTTTAATTGTTTGATTTCCATTGTCCATTTTAGAAATAGACGGTGAAGATCCATTATTTTTATTTTTTAGGAAATTTAAATTCATTTTTTTAAAGATATAAATATTAAATTTTATTCTTAAATTTTAATCTCCACCATCCATCAAGTATGGTGGACGGTGGAGATTCATCAATGTTTTTTTCAAAGTATTTTTAAAAAAGAAAATTAATTTAAAACCTAAGAGTCAATTTAAACAAAATGACGCAAATACCCTTCATCAAACTGAAGTTGACTAATACGTACTAACAATATGAGACTTTTTTGTTATAAAAATAAAATATCGTTTCTGGTTGATTAAGGTCATACCTTAAGGGGGTCTAGTGTAATTTGCTCAATTTTTTAACATTAGAGGAGATTTTAGACAAAAATGAAACTATAGTAGTAAAATAGACATTTTTACAAACTACAATGAGTTTTTTAGAATTATTCCTATTTTTTTTCCTTTTTGCACAAGTTTTTAGGTTTCTAACTCTTGAAAGACAAAAGGATTTATTGGTACAAACACAATTTTTTGAGATATTTTTATCTAAAAACCATTTTATATGCAAAAATGCAACTTAAATTATTAATATAATGTTAGAGTTAGTACACAAATAAGGGTGCATAAATGATATATACCAAAAAAAAAAAAAGAAAAACCTTTGAATGGGCTCTTTGTTCTTTTAGTTTTTTCCTCCAACAAAGGAAAAAATAGATGAAATTTTTTAAAGGGGCAAGGTTAGAAAAGCCAAAGCAATCATATATTCATAATGTCATCTTTAGTTGACATTGAGTTTCCTCTATTAATACAAGTAGTGGTGGACCCTAGAAAATTTATTTAAAGGAGAACACATGAACAAAGTAATAAAAACATTAAAAAAAAAATTAATTAATTTAAATAAGACATAAACCATAAGTATTCATTAGAAAACATAATTTTAGTCTAAGTTTATAGTAAAAAAATATATATTTTTGTATTTATAATAAATAATAATAAATTTATACAACGAGAATTGATTGATATATACTATTAGTTATGTTCCTGAATTTTTTTAAACTTTTATTGATTCTAAGTAAAACTATAAAGTAAAATATATATATATATATATATAAGTTGAATCATGACAATATATCGACAATTTTAATACAATAACTTAAATGTTGAGATTTTGGGATTTTTGATGGATGTATGTTAAATTAAATTATTAAAAATAAATAAATTTAATAGGCTAATCTAATAAATAATAAGATACCAAGTGAAAATGAAAAGATGTGAAGTTCAGATGAACAAAAAAAAATGTTGTCTAATAGAATTGTATATTGTCAATAGAATTTGTGTGGCACATCAAAAGTAAAGTAAATAGTACTTATTTAGAAGAGAATATGTATGTGATTAAAAGGAAAAAAATGTAAAAAGAAAAAACTAATTAATTAGAAGTAAAAAAAGGAAAACATTAATTCATTAGGTTAGGAAAAATATTAAGAGAAAAAAAGTTAAGTATAAGAAAATTAATAAAAAATTATAATAATTATAATAAAAAAAAGAATAGATGATAACGTTAAAAAAGGAAATAATAAAAAATTTAAAAAAAGGACACATGTAAAGGAAAGAAAAACGGCACTGCCGTTAACAGCAGCTTTATTTAAAAATTAAAAAAAAAAAAAACAAAACAAAACTCAGTCAATTGTCAAATCAAAATAAAAAAATATATTACATATTACACCTTATTCCTATTACACTCTACGGTCACCTTTCTAATTTTTTTTTTTTTTTTAATCTCAGCATGGCCACGTGCCCTTGTTGATCATTACGTAGGTCTGTCCCTGATTACAAGGCCATTGTTAAGACTGGGGCCTATAGTAAATAACCAATCATGTTTAACAATCGATGAAAAATAACAATCAACGAAATTTGCAGTATGTTCAACATTCAATGAAAAGTAACAATCTAAAAAATTTCCAGCATGTTCAATATTCGTTAAAATGTAACAATCTACGAAATTTTCAATAACTTTTACAGAGAATAGTATTAGATTGTTAAATTATTTATATAAAATTATATTAAAATAGTAGAAAATATGAATTATAAGTACTTTATAAATCATGAAATTATATAATATATGATATGTTAATTACAATTCATTTATATTAAGTGTATGTTAAAATTTATATGAATAGTTTTATCTTCTATTGTGAGAATTGTTGTTGTCTATTTGATTTCGACAGTTCCATTGGACTTGTAATCCTTGTTGTGTTAGTTTTAAGAAAACATTATAATTCACTTGTTACATCTAGAGATTTTATTTATTGAATTACCATGGAATCAATTAAAGTATTACAATAAATTAAGAGTTCACTTTAATTTTTGTGTGCGGTTGAAACTTGAAACATGAAACTTGAAAGTAAGTTGAGGTGAGAAATTTGCTTGAGACAAGTTGAAAGAAAAGCTCTACCATCAGTAATCTCATCTCATGTATTGTTAATAGGAGATTCTTTTAGCATTTTTGATAAAGGAAACTTGTTAGCTCTCTCTTCTCTCGATATATCTTTTCTTAATATTATAACAATATGATTAAATATTAAATAAAGACAGTCTCAGAGGGGAGATCTGTTTGCTTTGTTTAATACCTCCTTTTCGAAATAGGAGACCTGTTTGCTTTTTTTTTTTTTTTTTTAATCTTTTTTCATGAAATGATGCGGTAGTTATTTATTAAATTAAACCTAAAAATTATAAGTATATAAAAGTGAAAAAAAAAAAATTATTAAGATGGACTAGATCTCTACTAGCATTGCTAGCTTCAACATTTTTTTTCAAATTTTTTTTGATTTTTTTAAAAAATAAATCTTAACCGTCTTTTTTTTTTTTTTTGAAGTAGATGGCTTCAATTCATTTTAAAAAAATATTTTTAAATTTAAAACTATCTTTTAATTATTTGAAAATTTTAAAATTATTTACTTTTTAAATTATTTTTAGTTTGAAATTTATTTTATAATTTTTAAAATTTTATTCTAAATGGGTTTTTCACCGTCTAGATGAATTACATTCTAAAATTAAAGTTAAAACGGAAGAAAATCAAACCATTAAAAGAGATGATGATTATAATAAAAACCAAACATTATATTCGTTGGTAAAAATCAAAGGTCAAGAGGATTGCTGCACATTTTACTCCAAGAAAAATATACAAAGCAGCCTTCGGCGTCTTTGTCTTCGTCAAGTTCCATTTACTCCTTGGGATGAAGCAAGTCATCATTGCCAAAGCTGCATTGAGAAGTCCCAATTGATTGACGGGTCCGTTGTTGGAAAAAGTAGTTTTTATTAGTAGCCAAGTCTTTTTATTTTATTATTTATAGGGCAAATTGCATAATTCAAGGTTTAGCATAATTACGTAAAAATGATAATGTTTGAAATTCGCACTACTTTCCCCTGGAATTTCTAAAACTCAGCACAAACCTCTCCTGTCAGTATATTATCGTTGATGAACAGCCGTTAAGTGCTATTGGGTAAGGTTAAAATCGTCAAATGATATTAAATTACATGAGTATATAATTTTTTAATAATATATATTTTTAATTTAATTGAAAAACATATATATAATTTTAAAAAATAATAACAAAAAACTCTCTCTCTTTTCAAGCTCTCTTATCTTCTTCTACTCTCTCTCTCTTTTCAAGGCTCTCTCATCTTCTTCTTCTTCTCTCATATTCTTCTTTCTCCTCTCTCATCATCATCATCGTCTTCTTCTTCTCTCTCATCATCTCTCATCTACTCTCTCTCTCTTTTCAAGCTCCTTTTTTTTTTATTTTTTTATTCTTTGTTGAATTTCTGATTCAATTTCCTTATGAATTTTCTTGTGGGTCTGGTTGAATTTTTTTGTTAGTTTTTGGTTTTGAATTTCCCTAGTGAATCTGCAATGACATCTTATGGTTGTTGGTTGGTGAGAAAATATGGTTATGGGGGGGTTTTTGGTTGAAGATTTGGGTTGGGAGGTTAATTAAACATGGATGTTTTGTTTGAATTGATGATGAAGAAGAATTTATGTTGATGATGGTATGAAAATGATGAAGAAAATTTGATGGAGGTGATGAAGAAGATGATAATTTTATTTTCAATGATTTTTAAATATTTTATATTTTAATTATTTTTTAAAATTAAAATAATAATATATTAATTTATTTAAGGGTATTTGGTACATATGCTCAAATTGACTTTGACTGTTCGTCTTAATTAACAATTGACTTACTGTAAGAGAGGTTTGCACTGAGTTTTAGAAACTTCAAGGGAGGGCAGTGCGAGTTTCCTAAATATCATCATTTTTGTGCAATTATACCAAACCTTAGAGTAGTTTGTGCAATTTGCCCTTATTTATTTATAAAAGGATCATCTAAATAAGATATAATTCTACTAAATTTTTGGTGCAGCAAGTTATTTTTTATTTTAGGTAGCATTGAGGCCAAACCTTAGAGGGGTTTGTGCAATAGATGCATGTCTTTTATAATTTCATTCGCATTCTATCAATGTGAATTATGAACTTTTACTGATACTTATTTTCTAACTTAAAAGTAGGAATTAATATACCTAATTTATTTGTGAATATGAGAGGTAAATATTGTCACTTAAAAATATGATTTATATATCTAAATTATAAATATATCCTATTGCGGATAAAAATGGTTTGTACCAAGATTGGCTAGGACTCTCTTTCTTCACACATATGTTGGTCGCAGGCTGCAACATAATTTGCAAAACAAATAAAAGCCTTGGTTAGAGTGTCCCTAAGTGTTCCTTAGAGTCTAGACTATAGATTAGAGACTAAATAGGAGTTAGACTCTGCAGTGGCGTATCCTTAATACTGTTGGATTCGCGTCTTCATCGCGTTTGAGAGTGTACTATGTATATTTATGCATTATTGATGTTTATTGTGTAGTTCCCATCACCTGATCTTCTTGGGACATTGTGTTTCGCTGTCTTGATCTATTTGGCTGCATAGATAGCGCCTTTCTTCACATCCTAGTCGCCAGACCAATTACAGAGATCAAGACAACGTTGCCAAGAGAGGTTGGAATGGATGTAGCACTGGAGCTACCGGAGTTGCTCATTTGGTGTCCAAGTGGGGCATGCAGGCGGTGCAATTGGTGGTAGAACTACCGCATACGTTGGCGATAGATGCTTGACAGGCCCCATTCCTTAGGTGACTTGTCAGCAACCTCATGGTAATCCTCCAACGGATATTTAATCCGGTTGGAAAGTTTACGTGAAGCTAAGCCGCTGTCTTTTCTATACTTTGCTAAATCTTCTTTAAACTGCGGAAATATGGGAAATGTTTTCTTTTTAAATCTAACACTTTTACAAAACAGTTTTATAAAAATTCGAGCAGCATAACGGTTGTTTTCTAAACCTACCACCCTATAAAAGTTCCAAAAATAATTTTATACACTTTTATAGTACATCCATCTCAACTTCTGGGCCTCTGGCCCTAAATTCATTTTCCACAATCCAACCACAAACATACTTTTAATTATTATAAACTCAAAATCATTTTGTTGAGACTAAAATTTCGATATAAATTCTAAAACATTATTTATAATATATATACATTAAAATTCTTTATAAGTATATACATTCATAAAATATAATATCTTAATAAGCATCATGTTGAAGTTGGCCCACCTAGTCCCGTGCAGGAGATCTGACACCGTGGTTACTTGATCCTACACCTGGGGAGGTTTTTCAAAAACAAAGTGGAAAATGTGAGCTAATGAAGCTCAATGAGTGGTGATTAATCTTTTACTGATAAAATTTCTTTTTTAAAACTTACATTCCAAAAACATTTAAAAATGAATTCTTTAAATAGTTTTCTAAAATATGTAAATCTTAAACTTCTAATAAATAACATCATAAAAATCTCACATAAAAACATAAACGATATAATATGCTAAAATTGATTATAAAATCTTCCATAAACATTTAAAATCACTCCTTTTTAAATCTTTTCATTCTATTTTTTTTTTCAGATTATAAAATCTATAATTTAATAAAAATGAAATTAACTCTCTATATTCATGCCAAGCATAAACTATAAAAGTTTTGCTCGTAATGGTTAGAAAATACATAAAGTATAAAATACTAAATTCTCATCAAGTTTTAAAATCTATAATTGCTTTTGCTTGACTTATTTTCTAAATGCATCAAATGGAACCCAGTAAAGCTGTTGACCCACATAGCGACTAAACTAGCACCGCACAATGTGAGTAAAAATCTGGTCACATGTCGACTAAACTAGCACTGTGCAATGTGACGTCACGCGACAACTAAACTAGCGCCACTCACCGTGACTCTAAAAGACCTCCCACCACCACAAAGCGGAATGTTACATCGCATAAGCGGCGTGAGATATCACCCTACATGTGTGGAGGTGACTCGATAGATTCAACCCCAACTCTGACAAACTTTGGGTGGAATAAGCCATTCATTCCCCCAATACTAGTGACACGCCCCCACTACTTGACACATACATATAAGGCTCTATGGTTGAATCTTTAACTTTCTTTTCTATCTTTTCCGTCAATTCTATATTTTCTATCATGGATTGTCCATTGGCCTTTGAAAACTTTCTTTTTTCTTTTTGAAATGCTAAATCATTTTCTTTTGCTTGAAAATACTAAAAACTTTCTCTTTTGCTTTTGAAAATACTAAAATTATTTTCTTTGCTTGGTACATAAAATATTATCCACTAGAAATCTTTAATATATTTTTAAAATATATAAACTAAAAGCTTGAAAATTTAGGTTCTACTTACTAAATAAATTAACTTTCAAAATAATAACTCACAAAACTACAATATACAACTTGATATGAAGCTATTCGAAATTTAATAAAAACTTCCACTCACTACTTTACTCTCCCACCATTTGCACAATTTCACATAGCTCCGTTTTCGCTTCCACCTCCCTCTACAATTTATACATTAACATAAAATCTATTACAACTAATCTATTTGGATCAATTTCGACTTAATTCAACATACTTATCATTTGAAATTCATATACATACTAAGCTAACAACTTAATTAAATTTCTACATACTATGCACAACAATATCCTATTCTTAACAAATTTTTCCAAACTAATATTCTAACCACCATTTTCATTTTTTTTAAACTCATTCAATACCCAACTAATACTCAAACATACATCAACTAACACTCAATACAATTTCAACAAGTCATGCACCATAGTTTCCATATACTTCACTTCACATCCAAACTACACATAACAACATAAATTCTCATGAATCCCATTAAATTCACATACACCCTTATTCTAATAAAATACCCAATCATTCAAATCATCAATTTCTTCGATTCTTTTTCCACCAATCACTTAAATTTAATTAAATCTCACACAATATACATTAAACTAACAAAAATCAACCACAATTCAAAACTTCTTCTTTTGGCTGTCTACCCCTATCATGTATTCTATTCCATTTTCTTCTTTCTTTTGATTTATATTCATTCAACTTCATTTGAAATGTCACAAAACCACAACAAACATCTTCATATCAAACCAATACACAAATACATCCTATTCTAATAGAATTTCATTTTCCATACAATAAATCACTTTCACACTAACCTCAACCAATCTCATTTATTTTCATTCGATTGATTATCATTCACCATAAATCACACAAAAACATCACTTAACATCATCAACTCTATGGATTCAATTAAAAACATATTCACCCTTATACTAATAAAAATTCAAACTCACACCAAATCATCATTTTCTTTAATTCTCTTGATTCCAATCACTTCTTTTTCATATCAAAGACATCATACAACTCATTCAAGCATTAAAACCAACATAACACACACATATATATAACTTGACCATATACTAATATACAACCTCATTCATCATACATTTGATTTCTCTTTTGACAAATCGTCTCAAGCTAATATAAAATCTCATATAAACTCATCCATGCATCAAAATAATTCAATTACACCATAGTTCTCATATTGACCACCTACTAGTATATAACTCATCTACTCATTCTCTTTACTTTCTTCAATTATAATCATATCAATTTCATCTAAAATTCTTCCATAATCATTCAAAATCAACCAACTAACCAATTACACTCCATTAGAAAAATGACACTAAATTCTCACTTTGTTCACATACTAATATACACACAACTCATGCATTCTCTTCATTCTAAATTCAATAATCACATCCAAATGCTTCATTTAATCACCCATTAATCATCTAAAGTCTTATAATCAAAATCAATTAAATTCCATACAATATCCTATCATTGTTTTAAAAGGCACGCCTAGGCGCGCGCTTGGGCGTCGGGCGAGGCAAGGCGCCATTCCGACGCCTAAACAGCGTCCAGGCGTGCGCCTCTTCGAGATCGCTGCTACCTCGAAGAGGCGCGTGCCTGGAGCGCCTAGGCGCTGAAGCGCAAGGCCCGCCTAAGCACGCCTGGGCTACAACAGGCGCTCTTATAAGAAACTGCATAATTTTTCTTTTTGCCATTTCTACCATAATTAGCCTCCCTTTCTTCACGACTTCACCCCGACCCAAAGCCACCCATTCTATCCTCTGGCCATCTTCCAGCCGCCATCTGCCCGTCGATCAACCTTTTTCGATCGCCAATCGGCCTCTTCCGGCCGCCAGTTACACTCCTCTCTTCTCCTCTCAATAGTTTCAAATTTTTCCACACCAAATGACCTCAAGTAAGTCATTTTTCTCTCTTGTCTCATCTTTTCCTCAATCTTTTCTTCAATTTCTTCATGGGTTATTGTTTGTTTGTATGTTTCTATGTTTGGATGATGTTTTTTGTTTTCTTCTTGGGTTATTTGTATGATTTTCATGGGTTTCATGGGCTAATGATGGCTGTTATGTCTGTGTGCTTTGTTGCTACTGTTTGGATGTTTCTTTATTTGTTTTCTTCTTGGGTTATTTATATAATTTCATGGTTCATGGGCTGATGATGGCTATTATGTTTGTGTGTGCTTTGCTGCTACTGTTTATGTCTTTTTTTTTTTTTTTTTTTTTTTTTTTTTTTTTTTCTGTTTGCTCCATCATGTTGCTACTGTTATTGTTGAAGGCTTGAAGTTGCATCATGTGGTTGAACTTTGAAAGCTTGAAGTTGAATAATAATGTGAATGGGCTGTTATACATTTTTTTTATTGTATGATATGCATGGGTAATGGCTTAATGACTTAATGTTTATCAGTTTATGTATGTTTGTTTTTATTGTTGGGTTTGAAGTTGAATGTATGAAATATAAATGTATGTTTGTTTTCTTTTCAATAGCTAACTCTTGCTCAAACACAATATCAAGTAGTACCAAATCTTCCGATCCTGCATGGAATTATATTGAGTTGTCGAATCCAAAGGACAAAAATGCTATAAAATGTAAATTTTGTGGGAAAGTCATGAAAGGAGGGATATATCGAGCAAAACAACATTTAGTGGGGGGGGGGGGGGGGGGGGTGTGGTTTAGGAATGCTAAATGTTGTGTACGTTGTTCAGAATCGATAAAACAAGAGATAAGAGAGTACTTGCAAAAAAGAAAGAATGATAAGGATGAGCAAAATATGGAACCGCCACTTGAGTTTGAAATAGGAGAAAGTTATGATGATGAGCCGCCAGTAGAACCGGTTATAAGTAAAAGAAGAAACCATGGTGCATTTGTTAGTGGTGGAGTTAGTTTTAAGGGTTCAAAACAAAAAGGTCAATTGGATGTCTTTTATACCCCCAATCCAGAAGTTACTATAAGGAAAGTCAAAGGAAAATAATTAAAGTTGAATGAGATGGATAATGCAGCTAGGAAGGAGTTGAAAGATCGAGCTTGTACGCTTTTTGCTAGATGGATGTATGATGCAGGCATTCTATTTAATGCTACATCATATGATAGGTTTAAGGCTTTTGTGGAAGTAATGAGCCAATATGGTCCAGGTATGAAGCCACCTACTCCTCATGAAGTTAAGGTTCCTCTTTTGAAGCAAGAGGTGGAAAACACTCGTAAGATTATGAACAGGTGGGCTCAATATGGATGCTCAGTGTTATCAAATGGTTGGAAGGATAGGAGAAAGAGAACATTGATCAACGTTTTAATCAATTCTCCTAAAGAAAGTATGTTTTACAAGTCTGTTGATGCCTCTGCCTATGCAAAGACTGGTGAAAAGATGTTCGAATTATTAAGTGGCATTGTAGAAGAGATTCATGTAAGCAATGTCATTCAAGTGGTGACGGATAGTGCTTCAAATAATGTTTTAGCAGGTATGAAATTTATTTTTGTATTATGATTATGAATAAAATAATTTGAATTTAAATTAGATGTGTATTACTATTACTACTAACTAATATCTTTTTTGTAAATGATAATAGGGAAATTATTGGAGGCAAAATATCCCATACTTTTTTGGACACCATGTGCAGCTCATTGTATCGATTTGATGTTGGAAGATATTTTCAAGGTGCCCAATTTGAAGAAAACATTTGAGAGAGCAGTAATGGTGAACAATTATATCTACACCCGTCCTGATTTGGTAAATATGTTAAGAAAGTTTACCAACAACAAAGAGTTGCTTAGGTCAGCAAAAATAAGGTTTGCAACTGCCTTTATCACTTTAGGGCAGGATGCACAAGCTGCAAAATAACCTCAAAAAGATGTTTACCTTTGATGAATGGAGTATGAGCAAGTAGGGAAAAGAAGCGGGAGGTAAAAGGGCGCTAGAAGTGATTTTGATGCCTACTTTTTGGAGTAATGTGGTGTTTGCTCTCAAGGTGGCTGGTCCACTAGTGCATGTACTTCGCTTAGTGGATGATGAGAGGAAGCCGGCTATAGGATATATTTATGAGGCCATGGATAGAGCCAAAGAAGCCATTGCAGCCTTTTTTCGTGGGGATGAGGCTAAGTATGTGTCTATCTTTCGAATAATTGATAATAGATGGGATGTTTAGCTTCATCGCTCTTTGCACACTGCTAGATGGTACTTGAACCTCGAAATTTTATTATAAGTCTAAAGATGAAATTCATGAAGAGGTGAAAATAGGCTTCTATAAATGCATAAGAAGGTTGGTTCTGGATCCTAAGATTCAAGACCAAATTGATCATGAGCTTCCGAAGTATTGGAATGCAGAGGGGTTATTCGGAAACCTATATGGCCATCAGAAAGAGAGCCAAGAAATCACTAGGTATATATATCACATTTCATTAAATTAAATCAAATAAACATGAGATTAAAGATTAATCATTATTTATTAATCTATGAATTTTAATGGATAGTTGAATGGTGGAATGCATATAGGGATTCAGCACCTACATTGAAGAAATTTGCAATCAAAGTTCTTAGCCTCACTTGTAGTTCTTCTGGGTGTAAACATAATTGGAGTGTGTTTGAAAATGTAAGTATATTTTCTTATGATTTTTTTAAGTAGTTCGTTTATTCAATGTATCTTTTATCCTTTCTTGATATATATATATTTTTTTTACAAAAATTCTTACAGCTTCATACTAAACGGAGAAATAGGCTTCCTCAAAGCCGTTTAAATGACTTGGTATTTGTGAAATACAATAGAGCCTTAAGGCGTTGGTGTGAAATACGTGATACGATTGATCCTATCATGTTGACCGACATTGATGAAAGCAATGAATGGTTAATGGGGAAGCTTGATCAAGAGGATCATGAGAATGTTTTTTCTGATGATATGGGTTGACATGAAGCAATGTTGCTATGGCTACAAGAGTTCGAGAGCCTAATTATAGATTTAAGTCAAAATCGGGTTCTTCATCAAGACAGCTAACAAAAACAAGTACAAGGCAATCAATTATTGAGGAAGAAGAAGAGGAACATCAAGAGTCAATTTCAGAAGAAGAAGAGAGAAAGGGAGAAGGATTTCCAAAGGAAGATAGGGAAGATGAAAAGATGGGAGAGGAGGTTAGGGATCTTGATGATGACTTGGACTTGGAGGATGATGATTGATTGAACATTATGAATGAACTTTTTTTGTGACTAGTGCTAGTCACTAGTTTTTGTTTGCATAATTGCATTTTGATGACTATTTATGCTTGATGTTGTTTCCCTAGGCCCTAGGCTAAGACATTAGTTAGTTCTTAGTTGAACTTTGATGATGATTTTTGTTATTTGCCTAGGATACTTAGTTGTTGAACTTTGATGATGACTTATGATGATGATTTTGATTATAATTAATAATTGGATGTTTATTTTGTTGAATTTTATCTTATTATTGTTTGTTGTTTATGAATTTATAATATTTTGAGGTTTTTTTTTAAGTGTGCCTTGCCTTGAAAAGGCGCGCCTTGTGCCTCGCACCTCGGGCTCCACAATCTCTTTACGCCTTTTAAAACTACGTATACTATAAAACCCTAACCCTAACACACTAATTTTCATCACTAATACATGTTACACCAAAAACTTTCATATTTAAACTCAAGTTAATGAAAATCTACTCTAATCCATGCCAAAAATCTCATTTATTACTCATTACAACACTATCTGGACAAAAACCCACAATTTCATCATCAAACTAACATTAAACAATTTATCTTACCTTACAATTATCTCCACCTATTCTTGGAGGATTTTTTATGGGAACAAGAGGTAAAGATGGATGGAAACTCTCTTGAATCTCTTCTTCTTCTCCTTTTTTCTCACGGTTCCTCTCTTTCTCTCTTCTTTTTTTTCATGGTTTCTTTCTTCTGCACGAATGCTTCTGTTTTGGGTTTGATTTCTGGTCCAAAAATATATATAAGTTCAACAAAATTACCATTTTACCCCTAAAAAATCCTATAATATCAAATTGACCCCTAAAGTTTATTAAAATTGCAAAAAGCCCTCCATTCAATACTTGACAAATGTCCTCATCCTTATCCACTAGTGCCACTTGTCATTCTCCTATGGTTCCTTGCCCCACATGTCTATCATTTTTTATCTTTATCCATTCGAGCTTTCCGGAACGCCCGGATTCGAATTTTTCGGCACTTTTTCAAAATTTTACCAAAATTCCCTGGGGCCTATATCCAGACTTCCTACATACTCTTAGTAGCCTTGCTGACTCTTAAAAATCATTCTATACCCCCTTTTGGCTCTCTGTAAATCACTAAATCGTCTCCAATGATTTTTGGATTAATTTCGTTTCATTTCGAATTCTGTCGAATGGGTCATTTGGATTTCTAAATTACCTCTTGAGTATCTTAATATCTATTTAGACCCCTTTCAAAATTTTTTGAATCCAAAAATATTTCTGAAATTCAGATCAGATTCAGAATTATCTCTATTTATCTCTAAATAATTACAAAAATATTCCATGGTCACCTAATCATCAAATTGACCATGTAACACTCTAATTGGATGCCCAAACACTCACTCTCATGCTTCAAAAAATTCAAATGGAGTTTCGATCGATAATAGCCATATTTTCGTCCGTAAGGGTATTTTCATAAATAACTTTCGGAGCCCTTGAAAACTATTCAAACAGACTCATTTTCACTCCGTTCTAGTTTCATCAAACTCTAATACTCATTCCGGAGCTTTTGATTCACTTGGTCAATTTTTCAGAAAAATCACTATTCATGCAAAAATACTATTCATCCGGCAACACCATTCATCCGGATATACTAGTCATCTGAAAAATACTATTCATCTAAAAGTATTATTCCTTTGAAAATACTATTTCTTCGAAAATACTATTCATGAAATTTCGGATTTTATAATTTCACCATTCCTTATAAAAATTTCGTCTTCAAAATTTCCAAACAATCTTAACTCGAGATATCTCGCTCTAACGTCATTGCTTTTACTTACTCACTACTGACTATAGTGATTCTAATGGATCGCAATTACAATTATTCTGAATAATAGTTATTTCCCTTTCTATCAATTCTAATGATAGTCAGACTTAACAAATCAGTCCATACAGCTCTTAAGCTTCATGAAATTTTCAAATACTGAATCAATTTTTATTAATAAACTATCAATTATGCCTTTAGATCATTTTCTATCCATACTCTTGGAAATGATGAATCGTTCAGGATTATATCTTATGACACCAATGCTATATTACATTCTTATAGATTTCATTCAATTATCTCAAAGTTGATATCTATTGTATCGTAACTCAAATATCAAATCTGATAAGCATCAATTTCCTCGAATGGAATATCAATAACACATTTTCATTGCTTTATTCTAATACTTGACAGAGTTACCTTTACTTATATCATCGTTAACACCATACAATTATGCCATTTTACATAAAGTTCAAAAATCACTATAGCATTTTATTCAACATTCTAAAATTTCAACTATCTGAAAACTTCAAACACTCTTGAATTCTCTCGAAATGGAAACGTCTAACTTCCAACTTGCATGGAAGCTTCTAAATCACTTGAAACTCACTCAAAACTACTTTAATTCAAACTTCAAATCTAATAACCATAAGTTTCGCAAACTAAAGATTACGCACCACACTTTCGCTGCACACTCAACTATTCAACAACGATATCTTACTCACACCATTTATCACAATTATATTCGATATCAACACTTCACTCTGAAAATTTATTTAAGAGAGGCTGAAATTCTCAAATTTCATTTGTATTTCTAATAGAGACTTACATTCATATATAATAACTAAATTTCGTCACACAATATCCATAAATTGAAAGTTATCTAAACTTAAAAATTTAGATCATCAAAAATTTGGATTATCTATCCAATTGACTCCATCACTTTTATGATTCACAATATCGCTATTTCCAAGCTCTTCAATTTTGCGCTAAATGGTAATCAAACAAATAACATTATATCTATTCTAACCAATCACAACTTGAGTTTATATCATCTAAGCGCACCAAGAAAATCTCTAATTACTAAATATCTTTCTATCTTCTTCCTTTACCTCTTAAACAACTTGTAGACATCTTCTGGTGCAGGAGTCTTAACAGCTGACCTCCTAGCGTTGGGGTGACTTTAATGACGCATGATGCTAGGAAATGTGATATTCGAACATGACTAAAATCATGCATTGTATGAAAATTTAAAACACAACGATGCAATCTTAGGAAATCTCATCGTAAAGACAAACGTTTAAAAGCTTTCAAAAATCAAAATTCAAAATCACTCAAAACTCTGGCTCTGATACTAAACTGATAGGCCCCATTCCTTAGGTGACTTGCCGGCAACCTCACAGTAACCCTCTAGCAGATATCTAATCCGGCTGGAAAGTTCTCGTGAAGCTAAGCCGTCTACTTTTCTAAATCTTTCCTATACTTTGCTAAATCTTCTTTAAACTGTGAAAACGTGGAGAAATTTTTTCTTTTTAAATCTAACACTTCTACAAAACAGTTTTATAAAAATTCGGGCAGCATAATGGCTATTTTCTAAACATGCCACCCTACAAAAGTTTCAAAAATAATTTTATACACTTCTAAAGCACATCCATCTCAACTTCTGGGCCTCTGGCCTTAAATTCATTTTCCACAATCCAACCACAAACATACTTTTAATTATTATAAACTCAAAATCATTTTGCTGAGACTAAAATTTCGATATAAATTCTAAAACATTATTTATAATATATATACATTAAAATTCTTTGTAAGTATATACATTTATAAAACATAATATCTCAATAAGCATCATGTCGAAGTTGGCCTACCTAGTCCCATGTAGGAGATCTGACACTGCGGTTACTTGATCCTGCACCTAGGGAGGTTTTTCAAAAACAAAGTGGAAAATGTGAGCTAATGAAGCTCAATGAATGGTGAGTAATCTTTTACTAATAAAATTTCTTTTCTAAAAACTTACCTTCCAAAAACATTTAAAAAGGAATTTTTTAAATAGTTTTTTAAAATCTGTAAATCTTAAACTTCTAATAAATAACCTCATAAAAATCTCATATAAATATATAAACGATATAATATACTAAAATTGATTATAAAATCTTCCATAAACATTTAAAATAACTTCTTTTTAAATCTTTTCATTTCTAAATGAGATTTTCTAATACTGAAACATTCTATTTCTTTTCGGATCATAAAATCTATAATTTAATAAAAATGAAATTAACTTTCTATATTCGTGCCAAGCATAAACTATAAAAGGTTTTGCTCGTAATGGCTAGAAAATACATAAGGTATAAAATACTAAATTCTCATCAAGCTTTAAAATTTATAATTGCTTTTGCTTGACTTATTTTCTAAATGCACCAAATCGAACCTAGTAAAGCTGCTGACCTACATAGTGACTAAACTAGCGCCGCACAATATGAGTGAAAATCTAGTCACATGCTAACTAAACTAGCGTCATGCAATGTGATGTCACGTGGTGACTAAACTAGCGCCGCTCACCGTGACTCTAAAAGACCTCCCACCACCATAAAGCGGAATGCTACATCTCATAAGTGGCATGAGATATCACCCTACATGTGTGGAGGTGACTCGGTAGACTCAACTTTGATAGACTCTGGGTGGAACAAGCCATTCATTCCTCCAATACTAGTGACATGCCCTCACTACTTGCCACACACACATAGGGCTCTACGGCCGGGTCTTTAACTTTCTTTTATATCTTTTCCGTCTATTCCATCTTTTCTATCATGGGTGGTCCATTGGCCTTTGAAAACTTTCTTTTTTTTTTTTTTGAAATCCTAAATCATTTTCTTTTGCTTGAAAATACTAAAAACTTTCTCTTTTACTTTTGAAAATACTAAAATCATTTTCTTTGCTTGGTACATAAAATATTATCCACTAGAAATCTTTAATATATTTTTAAAATATATAAACTAAAAGCTTGAAAATTTAGGTTCCACTCACTAAATAAATTAACCAAATATAATCAATAAAATTTTTAAAGCTAACTTTCAGAATAATCACTCACAAAACTACAATATACAACTTGATATGAAGCTATTCGAAATTTAATAAAAACTTCCACTCACTGCTTTACTCTTTCACCATTTGCACAATTTCACATAGCTCCGTTTTCGCTTCCACCTCCCCCTACAATTTATAAATTAACATAAAATCTATTACAACTAATCTATTTGGATCAATTTCAACTTAATTCAACATACTTGTCATTTGAAATTCATATACATACCAAGCTAACAACTTAATTAAATTTCTACATACTATGCACAACAATATCCTATTCTTAACAAATTTTTCCAAACTAATATTCTAACCACCATTTTCATTTTTTTTAAACTCATTCAACACCCAACTAATACTCAAACATACATCAACTAACACTCAATACAATTTCAACAAGTCATGCACCATAGTTTCCATATACTTCACTTCACATCCAAACTTCACATAACAACATAAATTCTCATGAATCCCATTAAATTCACATACACCCTTATTCTAATAAAATACCCAACTCATTCGAATCATTAATTTCTTCAATTCTTTTTCCACCAATCAACTTAAATTTAATTAAATCTCACACAATATACATTAAACTAACAAAAATCAACCACAATTCAAAACTTCTTCTTTTGGCCTGTCCACCCCTATCATGTATTCTATTCCATGTTCTTCATTCTTTTGATTTATATTTATTCAACTTCATTTGAAATGTCACAAAACCACAACAAACATCTTCATATCAACCCAATACACAAATACACCCTATTCTAATAGAATTTCATTTTCCATACAATAAATCACTTTCACACTAACCTCAACCAATCTCATTTATTTTCATTCCATTAATCATCATTCACCATAAATCACACAAAAACATCACTTGACATCATCAACTCTATGGATTCAATTAAAAACCTATTCACCCTTATACTAATAAAAATTCAAACTCACACCAAATCATCATTTTCTTTAATTCTTTTGATTCCAATCACTTCCTTTTCATATCAAACACATCATACAACTCATTCAAGCATTAAAACCAACATAACACACACATATACATAAACTTGACTATATACTAATATACAACCTCATTCATCATACATTTGATTTCTCTTCTAACAAATCATCTCAAGCTAATATAAAATCTCATATAAACTCATCCATGCATCAAAATAATTCAATTACACCATAGTTCTCATATTGACCACTTACTAGTATATAACCCATCTACTCATTCTCTTTACTTTCTTCAATTATAATCATATCAATTTCATTTAAAATTCTTCCATAATCATTCAAAATCCACCAACTAACCGATTACACTCCATTAGAAAAATGACACTAAATTCTTACTTTGTTCACATACTAATATATACACAACTCATGCATTCTCTTCATTCTAAATTCAATAATCACATCCAAATGCTTCATTTAATCACCCATTAATCATCTAAAGTCTTATAATCAAAATCAATTTAATTCCATACAATATACTATAAAACCCTATCCCCTAACTCTCTAATTTTCGTCACCCATATGTGTTACACCAAAAACTTTCACATTTAAACTCAAGTTAATGAAAATCTACTCTAATCCATGCCAAAAATCTCATTTATATTACAACACTATCTTGACAAAAACCCACAATTTCGTCATCAAACTAACATTAAACAATTTATCTTACCTTTCAATTATCTCCACCTATTTTTGGAGGATTTTTGATGGGAAAAAGAGGTAAAGATGGATGGAAACTCCCTTGAATCTCTTCTTCTTCTTCTTCTTCTTCTTTCTTCTCATTTTCTCTCACGGTTCCTCTCTTTCTCTCTTTTTCTTTCACGGTTTCTTTCTTCTGCACGAATGCTTCTGTTTTGGGTCTGATTTCTGCTCCAAAAATATATATAAGTTCAGCAAAATTACCATTTTATCCCCTCAAATGCTATAATATCAAATTGACCCCTAAAGTTTGTTAAAACTGCCAAAAATGCCCTCCATTCAATACTTGTCAAGCGTCCTTATTCTTATCCACTAGTGCCACTTGTGATTCTCCTATGGTGTCTTGCCCCACATGTCTATCCTTTCTTATCTTTATCCGTTCGAACTTTCCAAAACGTCTGGATTCAGCTTTTCCGGCACTTTTTCGAAAATTTTACCAAAATTCTTCGGGGCCTTTATTCAGACTTTCTACATACTCCTAGTAGTCTTGGTGACTCTTAAAAATCATTCTATGCCCCTTTTTGGCTCTCCCTAAATCACCAAATCGTCTCCGATGATTTTCGAATTAATTTCGTTTCATTTTGAATTCTTTCGAAAGGGTCATTTGGATTTCTAAATTATCTCTTGAGTATCTTAATATCCATTTAGACCCTTTCAAAATTTTTCTAACCCAAAAATCTTTCCAAAATTCCGATCGGATTCAGAATTATCTCTATTTATCTCTAAATAATTACAAAAATATTCCATGGTCACCTAATCATCAAATTGACCATGTAACACTCTAATTGGATGCCCTAACACTCAATCTTATGCTTCAAAAAATTTAAACAGAGTTTCGATCGATGATATCCATATTTCCGCCCATAAGGGCATTTTCGTAAATAACTTTCGAAGCCCTTGAAAACTATTCAAACAGACTCATTTTCACTCCGTTCTAGTTTCATCAGACTCTAATACTCATTCCAGAGCTTTTGATTCACTTGGTCTATTTTTCAGAAAAACACTATTAATTAAAAAATACTATTCATCTGGCAACACCATTCATCCGGATATACTAGTCATCTGAAAATACTATTCATCTAAAAGTACTATTCCTCCGAAAATATTATTCCTCTAAAAATACTATTCCTTCAAAAATACTATTCATGAAATTTCGGGTGTTATAATGTTGGTGGTTTGCTGTTTCCGTACATTTTGTTCTTGTTATACGATGTCTATACGTTTTGCTTTTGTCATGTTTCGAGTTTGAAGTATTATTGTGCTTTGTCGTATGTTGGTTTGTGACAAACTAGAAATCATTATGTAATACTTTAGTTACTTTCGATTAATAATTTGTAGGCTCCTTTTTGCACCCACACATAATCCATTATTGGAAATTTTAAAATAAACTTTACTATAAATACCCAGTCTAATACTAAAACTAACTTTAAGAAAATAAATTTATTTATTATCAAAAGCACTCAATTAAATTATTAATACATCCAAATTTAAGTTTAAATAACTTTTTGCACTTAAAAAAGAAAAAAAATTTAAACTCTTCCCATAATTCTCTTTATTTTATAGAGAATCCTAATCGTAACTAGTCATATTTCTTAAGATCTATTTTTAATTTTTGAATCACCAATGCATTGTTATTTTAGTTCGCAAAATTTTTATATAGTATACTCATTAGTCAAAATTGATCGACCAATGCAAATGCAAGTATAATGTATATTTTTTATTTTGTGGAAGACATCAACCCTAAAATAAACTATAATGAAAGAAATTAGATATTTTTTAGAACTATAATATTTATCAATTTACTAATTGTTTTTTTTTTTTTTCATCTTCACTATAATGATTAATACTTTTCAAACTAATTGAACAAGAATGAAACAATTTATTACAACTCAAGTTATTTTATAAAGTTAAGTTTGGTAGGAAACTCTATGACACTCACTGGGCTCATATAGCTTACACAGTTCACACATTATTTTATAATTTGGTTTTACCATGCACAAATTTTGTTTATGATAACTATTTATCCATGCACTAAATTAAAATATGGTTTTTAGAAAAACCGATTTTTGTATTATAACGATTAAATATTTATAAAATATTTAAAAAGATTTTAGGAAGGTCTATTTTATAAAGTTTGGCAGAAAACTCTATGACACTCAGTGGGCTTGTAGGACCCCAAACTATCATTTTATGATTAACAATGAATTTACGAATGACTAGTAATATTTTAGGATGAATAGTATCTTCGGATGAATAGTATCCAATGAATAGTAAAATTTTGAGACGAACCTCAAAAATTCAAAAATATTTAGAATGGTTAGTAGGACCCAATAAAACTGAAACGGAGTAAAAATGAGTCCGTTTGAGTAGTTTCTGAAGGTTCCGAAAGTTACCCGACAAAAACGCCCTTACGGATAGGATTGTAAATACTATTGACCTAAACTCCATTTGAATTTTTTTTGAAGCATGGAATGAACTTTAAGATATCTAATTAGAGTATAGTAAAGTCAATTTGATGAGTGGGTGATCATAGAATTAATTTGGAATTTATTTCGGAATGAATTGTATTAATTTTTAACGTCAAGGGTATAAATGAGATTTTATGATATTAAACCCATTCTAAAAGCACAATCCATGTGATTATTGATGGACCAATGGTGGATTAACACCTAATAGTCATCTTTTGACTAAATTTGTGGTTGAGATTAATTAGAATCAGATTAAAGATAACTGAATGGATAATTATGAAAGTTTATGGTCAATCGGATTAAAACAACTCATTAGGGCTCATGTGTGATTTTTAAAATGTTAAAGGGGCAAGATGAGATTGTGAAGGAGCTATAAAGGGGTTGTGACTGGCCAAATGAAAGAAAGGAAACCAAATGTATGCGAGCAAACAAAAGGGAACCGAGAAACCAAAGAAAAGTGAGGGGTGTGGAGCCGTGTGTGTGCAGCCGTGGGAGAGACCAAGAGAGCTGTTGATCCAAGGTGATTTTCACCAAGTTTTCGACCATCCTAGCTCCAAGAATCATCAAAGAAAACAAGGTAAGTTAGTTAGTTGAATTTATAGTTAAATTGATAGAGTTTTTGATGAGTTTTTATGGGTTTTGTTAAAGATGGTGGTTGATGGATGAATTGATGTTGTTTGTGAGTTATTTGAAGGTTGTTTATCGTGATTTTAAGCTTAGAATCGAATTAGAATGTGATATGAGTTTGGTTGGATTCTATTAGTGTGTGGATTGTTAGGGTTTCTAATGAATGATGGTGATAATTAATGGGGTTGATTAAATTTAGTTGATTGAATGTTAGATGAGTTAGATTGATGGTGATTGTGTGATTTAATTGAAGAAAAATGAAATGAATGATTGCTTGTGTGTGGAGGTAGTGGACGGCAAGAATGGGTGTCTAGTATGGGTGTTGGATTTTAATGTGTTTAAGGGTTTTGGTTGATGAATTAATTGGTATAGGGATAATTGATGGAATGAGTTTTAATTAAATGGATGAATTGGTATGAAATTTAATTTTTGTTGGGTTGAAAGGCACCTTGAATTTTAATTGAATTCATGTGATACCATAGGGTATTAACGTGTTTGAAAGTGTATGATGTTGAATAAACACCAATGGAATGGAAAGAAATGGAAATTAGAAAGTGTTGGATGAATTAGTAATGGAATTAGTTTTGATGTAATTGAAGTTTAGTTAAGAAAATGTGAATTTATTTTAATTGACATTTATTGATGGAATGGACATGTTATTGATGGATTTTTGGGCTTGAAATGTTGAATTATAGGGAACTAAATTGAAGTCCAAAAGTCAAGAAAAATGGGAGGATTGGTTAGCCACCAGGTGATCGAAAATTGTGAATGCAAATCAGACTTTAAAAATTTTATGTTTAAGGTTGTTTGAGTATGAAATAGTTCTATTTATTTCATGTGGGTTATGAAAATAAATAATTGATTTAGATCTCTCATTTGAGTTTAAATGTGTTATGGTTTATGCATGAAAGATGCGAATTATATGTCATTCGAAATGAAATATAGTGTTTATAAGAAATTGAAATAAATGAATTTACTTATGAGTGGCATAAAGAAATTATTGAAATTTTCAAACCCAATGGATTACACTATCTGTTATGGAATTGACGATATCTGAAAATATATATCTGTTTAGACCCGATCGTAATATCCCTGTGTGTATGGCAAGTCCTGGGATGGGTTGTTACTAACTCTAGGGGGAATTGAGTCTGTTAGTCAAGTCGTGTCGCCAAAAATACGAGAGGGCTATTATTTCACTTTGCGCTTGCACTATGGATTTAATCCATAGCGCGTTAGTGGGATGTCTTCTATATATGCTAGAAAGTGTAAAGAACGCTGGGCATGAAGCACTGATGGCTGTCACTAACGCTGGGGATAGTGGTTCGTTCCCGCCCAGTACTTGTGATCATTATCTGTATGCTTTTGGAAATCCATTAGTGGTTTTGAAATTATATGAAATTCTGTTATATCTGAAACTGTTTTAAAATTCTGTTAGATATGAAATTTTATGAAAATTTCTGAAATTGATTACCATTTTTAATATAAATGTTTATCTGTTAGTTCTGAAATTTATTATTTTTGGAATCTGAATTCACTTTGAATTTATATTTCTGAAAACTGTAAGAAATAGAAATTTTTATAAATGTTTTAGGGAGGTTAGTCTTTTAGAAAAGAATTTAAGTTAAAAAACCTCGCACTTACTGAGTTTTTGTAGCTCACATTTTATAATTTTTTGTTTAAAAAACCTCCCCATGTGTAGGTTTCAGCCAACAAGATACACGTTCCCCTCCATCCGAATGAAAGTGGCTGAAGAAATAAAATTTCTATGAATGTATAAGTGACAATGCACAAAAGAATATATGAACTTTATTTTTGGTTGTAAATATCTTTTGAATGTAAATATAATAGCCATAATTTAATTATGGTTAACTTTTTTTTATAATGAAATTAAATTGATTATTTTTGGATTGTTTATCTGAAATTGTAAATTATTATTCGATTGTAAAGTTCTGGATTGGTAAAGAAAATTTTATTTTTAAGTTGATATTAAACTGATTTTGATGCGACCCGACCCGAATACCTCTAGCTCTGATTCTGTTGGCCATGTTGGCATCCCAACGGATCCCTCTCAGATCTGACTCGTTGGACTAAGCGAAACCCGTAGAGCGAACCTTAAACTCTCTGATACTTTCTAAAACATTGTTGGGTTGATTTTCTTTAAAAACTGAAAACGTGTAGGAATTTTTTTTTTTTTCATTTATTTATAAACTCATTTTTCTAATAAAATTTCGACAGCGTAACTGCTGCGTTTTTAACATTCTAGAAAGACCTATTTACAAAAAAAACAATACTTCGACTAAAATCCATCACCAACCCAACTTTTGGTTGCCCGTAGGCCTCAATCATGCATTTCATTCTCAAATCCACTTAATAACATTTAAAACATAATTTAATAAACCACATTTAAATAAAAAACAACTTAAAAACAGTTAGGAACGAATAATACAACTTTCAAATTACTTATACACTTCAAAAGAGATTTACATGAAAATCTAACTGATGAAACAAAATGAGCTGCTCAAATGACGTCGTGTCGCGCTGGCTCGCCCACTGGAGGTAATGCTACTGCTAGACTACCTGGTGAGAGTTCCTGATGAGGTTTTTATATAAAACAGAAAATAATGAGCTAAAAGCTCAATGAGTGATAATCTTTCTTTTCTTTCAAAATTTGATTCTCTAAACTGCTTCCTCTGAAAACGTTTAAAAACTATTCTTTGTTTCTAAAGCATTTCAAACTTAAATCTCTTAAACATCAACTTAAACAAGAGAATTTATATATAAACATAGGCTTGCTTGTAAATTTAAAACTTGTAACTGAAAATCATAAATAACTGGAATAATAAATTTAAAACTTCTTTTCTCTCAAATCTGTTTTTCTTTTTAAAGCTATTTTTTGATATCTGTCAAAATTACCATAGTATTCCTAAATCTAGGGTCTTGCGGCTATGTGCGGAATTTCTCAGCACTAACCATAGCTCGCCTGCTCTGAGACATCTCACGGCTATGTGCGGAATTTCTCAGCGCTAACCACAGCACACGAAACACTACCCTACATCAGCAAAGGTGACTCGACTGACAGACTCAGACACTTGTCCCCCCAGGTTGGTGACTTATCTCTTCCCAGGATTGTGCCAATTGATGTGGGATAGACGGGCCGAGTCTAATCTGATCTGGAAATCTCTGAGGGTATACTTATAGGTTTGAAAACACTTTTCTTTTTGCTTTAACTTTCTAGTGCAAAAGCACAAATCTCTTTTCTGGGTGCATAAAGCACTAAAATATGATTTCTGAGTGCAATAAGCACTAAAACTCATTTTCTGAATGCATTACGTACTACAATATCTTTGGTAAGTGCAAAAGCACAAAATAGCATCATTTCAAGCTCTAAATTCATGCTTATATCAATGCATTTAAAATAAACTCAAACAGTTACTTATTAACTCAACTTAATAATATAAAATACTTTTAAAATCTTTTAATAAAATTGACTCACAAAACTGATGACTGAAAATGGCGCGTGTGGAGCCCCTACTGCTCTCGCCTCGATCCTCGAGCACTCTCGTCACCTACACAACATATGGAACGTAAATTTACGTTTGCGTCAATTTCTGAAAACTCGAAATTGTCAAATTACGCAATCGCCCCTCAAACTAGTTTATCGCGTGATTCGTTTTATCTTTAACTTTTCACTATTTTCTTGGTTCCCTAAGCTTCCAATGAGCATTAATTCACTTCTTTCTCAACTTAATTTCCCTCAATATCAATCAATAACGAATCGTAACAAACTCCACTTCGAAATCAACTTAATCATTAACAAAATCTTCAACGAAAACACTTTCGAAAACTTGAACACTTACCTCTTCGCATTGAGCTCAATTCGGGCTGTTTTGGATGCGTAAATGGACTGATTCGGGCTGGATCTCCTCTCTCTTTCTTCTCCTCTTTTTCACGCGATTCTATTCTAGTTTTGCTCGCAGCTTCTGGTGCCGTTTCTGGGGTGTCACGACTGCATTGGAGACTGGTTTGGGTGAGGAAATAACTAGGTTTCAGTTGAATCTTCTTCTCCTTCTCCCTAGCTCGATCTACCTCGATCCATCACTTCTGCGTGCTGGTTTGATTTCGTTTCTGCTCATTTTTGGGTGATCTTAGGGGCTGGATGGACTGGGTTCGGCGTCAGCTTCAAGTGGTCGTGATGGCAGCTCGCCGTAGCTGATTCTGCTCCGGTTTGGTCTGGTTTACGCGTGCTGTTGAGCTGGTTTTGTTTAACTTTGATCTGTCTCGGTCAGCTTCGGTTCATACGCGGATCGTGCGCGGTTCGTCGAGCTCTTTGGTTGGCCGGCTGAGCTAATGGTCGGCGTAGTCGTCTGGTTCGCGTGCTGCGACTGGTCTGGTTCGCTCGATCGACGACTTCTGCGGCTGGACTTGGTTGCTTCACGGTTGGTTATGGCAACTCGAGTTGGTTCTGCGTGCGGGTTGGACGCACTGATAAGGTCTTCTTCTTCTTCTTCTTCTTTTCTTCTTCTTCTTCTTCTCTTTTTTTCTCTCATTCTTCTTTCTGGTTCAGCTTTGCTTTAACTATCGTTGGTTCTGCTTTTTGTGATTCAACTGACTTTTTGGCTTCTATTTTCCTCCCCAAACAATTCTAAAAATGACGATCACATCCTTTAAAATTTCAGTCTCTTCCATTGACTTTTAGCTTAATCCTAGTTTGACCACAACTATTAAAACTTATCTTCAATTTAGTCCCTTATCACCTTAAATAATTACTTGATTTCGTTCATCACTTTATCCTTCCGTTTAATCTCTGATCGAGTTTAAATCGATCTCTAAGGGTTCCCTATACCCCTAGGCACTTCCATGGACCATTTAGGGTATCTAATAATTATTTAGGGACTGTTTCCGGAGAAATCTATAAAATTACGATAGAGGGCTTACAGATTTGACTTTATTTTCTTTGAAATTGTGACTAGGGATTGCCATTGAAATGGACCTGAGGTCCAATTGGAAGTTGAGAAAATGTATGAAACTTTAGAAGTGTAAATTTTGGCAATCCCAAAAAATAGTGGAAACTCTGCCGTAATTTTTAAGAAATTTTAAACTATAGTAAACAAATGAAATATGTGAAGTCAATGACTTTAAGTTTCTTTGAATTCTTATGATTTTCTGTTTTAGGCTTTGCTCCTCGGATTCTAGGTTGGATGTAGTGGAATAGAATTCAGAGGGATTCCGTGGGGTGTCAGGCGGGCACATTGGCCCTATAAAGAGAAAGGCGGGTGGGTACCATCAAGGCTCGTATAGCTCACACATTATTTTATGTTTTATAAATAAAAACCCCTCGAGGGGCAGGTACAGGGATAGGTGTTTCAGTAGCAGGGACTCCGACTCAGGATCAGACGAAGCTAGTTGTATATACTGTTGTGATTACATGAATTTATTGTGGTTGCTCTTGAAATTTTATGTATTAACAATTGTATAAGTTTTCTTATGGTTTCAGAAAATGTCTAAAAGAATATATGTTTTCTTACCTTGAATATCCTTGATAGTTTGTATATTAATGACTATATAATTTTTTCCTATAATTTTTAAAAATGTGTAAATACGTGTATGCATGACGTGTAAATATATTTCTATTTATCTTTAAAATTGAGGGCATATTTGTGGTTGCTTGTGGATTGAGAAAATGAAGGCCAAAAGCCCAGAAGTTTGAGAAAATTGCTTGTTTTAGAAGTGTATAAATTTTCTATAAAATTTTACAGGGTGACATTTAAAAAAAAACAGTCGTTATACCATCCAAATTTTTATAACTCTATATTGTAAATGTGTAAAATAAAAAGAAAAATTTTCCACTCGTTTCCATTAAAAAAGAGAATTCTAAAAAGGTTTTTTTTTTTTTTAAAAAAAAAAAAGAAAAACAGCTTAACTTCACAGGAACCTTTCAGCCGGATTAGATATCGATTGGAGGACTACCGTAAGGTTACCGATGGGCTGTCAAGTGTTCGAAAATAGTGTGTAACGATCAGTGCCTGTCACTAACCTTTAACAACACCTAAATTTCTTCGACATTTCTTCAAGCTTTCTTCCACTCAAACTAAAATTTAAAGAAAATTTTATTAATGAGATGGTTTTAATTGATTAGGGGTGTTTTGGATAACGTACAGTAGTTTGCAATTGTTTTGAGTGAGAGGATAATTACGTAAATAAGATTCCAAAAAGGATAATTTTGCTAAATCCACTTTTAAGAAATTCAATAAAATCTTTAGGAGAATGATAAGATTTATTACAAATTTCTTTATGATAAGATTTATTATAAAATTTTTTCTTCATAAAAATCAATTTAAAATCCATCCAAACTTGATCCAAATCTATCACTTAAATGAAATCTCTAAAATCAATGACCTTTTGAATGTACTTAGATTTCACTGGATTCTATACAAATATAAATTGAATACACCAAATTTTAATAAATTTCATACAAATCAAAATTAAATATACCTAGATTTTAGGAGAATGATAAGATTTAATTATTATAAATTTCTTTCTTCATAAAAATCAATTTAAATCCATCCAAAACTTTCCAAATCCATCATTTAAATGAAATATGTGAAGTCAATGATTTTCTGAATGCATTTAGATTGTATTGGATTACATACAAATCCGAATTGAATATACCTAATTTTAATGAATTCCATATAAATCTGAATTGAATACACCTAGATCTTAGGAGAATGATAAGATTTATTACAATTTTCCTTCTTCCTAAAAATCAATTTAAAATCCATCAAAATTTTATCCAAATTTGTTACGTAAATGAAATCTATGAAGTCAATAACTTTTTGAATGCAAATAGATTTCATTGGATTCCATATAAATTTGAATTGAATACACCTAAATTTTAATAAATTCCACACAAATCTTAAATGAATACACCTAAATTTTACGAGAATGATAAAATTTATTACAAATTTCTTTCTACATAAAAACCAATTTAAAATCCATCCAAATTTTGTCCAAATCTATTTTTTAGATGAAATCTATGAAATAAATGACTTTTTGAATGTACCTAGGTTTCACTGGATTCCATACAAATATAAATTGAATACACCTAAATTTTAATAAAGTCCATGCAAATCTGAATTGAATGCACCTAAATTTTAATAAAGTCCATATAAATCTAAATTGAATACACCTAGATTTTAGGAGAATGATAGGATTTATTACAAATTAATGATAAGATTTATTACAAATTTCTTTGTTCATAAAAATCAATTTAAAATCCATCCAAATTTTGTGAAATTCCATCACTTCAATGAAATATGTGAAGTCAATGACTTTTCAAATGCACCTGGATTTTATTAGATTCCATACAAATCTGAATTAAATATACCTCAATTTAATGAATTTCATACAAATCTAAATTAAATACACTTATATTTTAGGAGAATGGTAAGATTTATTACAAATTTCTTTCTTCACAAAAATCAATTTAAAATCAATTCAAATTTTATCCAAATCCATCACTTAAATGAAATCTATGAAGTCAATGACTTTTCGAATGTACCTAGATTTCATTAGATTTCATACAAATCTGAATTGAATACACTTAAATTTTAATGAATTTTGTATAAATATGAATTGAATACACTTAGATTTTAGTGAAATTCATTAAATCTAGATTGGATACATCTAAACTTTTAAAATATTTTAAATTCTAATAAATTATAAATTGAATACACCCCCTTAAGATTTGCACAAGAGGAGATCTCTATTGCTCAATTAACTAGGAGCAAATAATCATGAGTCCTCTCAACAAATATCTTTTTCAATTGTTTTTGCTCCTTTTAGTTCTAAATGTTGCATGTCAAGCAGCATTTTTCAAAAATCCACATGTGCATGTCATTATCCAAAATGGTATTGATGCTGGTGTAGATCTCACTATTCATTGTGAATCTAAAGATGATGATCTTGGGCAACATGTCATCCCTTATTTTCAAACCTACTCGTTCCAATTTCGACCAAATTGGTTCTATATACCAGGCACATTATTTCATTGCAGATTTGCATGGGGAAGTGAATCTCATTCATTTGCTATATACAAAGAGAGAAGGGATGGTTGTAAATATTGTTACTGGACTATAAGAGTTGACGGAGCATATTTCTCGAATCACAGAACCCATCAGGAAATTAAATATCCCTGGTCATCTTGATTGTATTTAATTTCACTAAGTTTATTAGTGTGGCTTGTGATGTTTCGACTTCTTTTCTTTAATAAAATACAAGTCACAATAATTTATAGTTGCTAAGCTGCATTATTCTAGTTTTCATGCTCGAGCTTCGTTTCTTATATAGGCATAAACTCAAGGCTTGCAAAGAATGTCTAATCAATTTTA
The DNA here is from genome assembly GCA_021234005.1 of Nephelium lappaceum. NCBI lineage: Eukaryota > Viridiplantae > Streptophyta > Magnoliopsida > Sapindales > Sapindaceae > Nephelium > Nephelium lappaceum. Next base: position 27,784,460 of record CM037997.1, read on the forward strand.
GCTTTCGTTTTAGAGTTGTATTGCTTTGAATTCATTTACGTATTCAAGTATGTAGGTTTTTCATCTTTGTACGATCTTATTCCCAATATGTTGTGTTTTTTTATTGTGGTGATATTGCAATCATTATATTATTATGTATACACAAGTTAATCTGTTGTGATAATGGTACATTTAGTAGATAATTAGGACGGATAGGGCTATAATATAATATCTAAATTGACTTGCCATTGCAAAGTTGGTTTCTTCCATCTACGCAAAATCTAAATTTTAATTGCTTATTGCTTTGGGTTGGGCTATAATGTAATATCTAAATAGGCATTTGCCCCCCCACAGTTAGTTTAACAGTTAAAAAAGGTGTGTCTGACACATTCATAGGGTTAAATGATCAATTTGCCCCTACTTTGAATTTAATTAATATAAAATTAAAAAATAAAATAAAATTAAAAAATCAAAATTAATAAAAGAAGATCTCTATCATCCAATTCTGAAAATGGATGGTGGGAGATCAAAATTGATTTAATAATAATAAATAAATAAATAAGAATAAAAATAATAATTAATTAAAAAAAGATATCCACCGTCCATCGAATTTATTTAAAAATAAAATTTAATATTTATATTTGTTTCAAAATTGAAGTTTTAAAATTTTATTAAAAATAAAGACAATAGATCTCTATCATCCATTTTTATTCATCTTTAAGATGAATGGTGGTGATTAAAAATTAAAAAAAATGAAAAAAAAAAATTGTTACATAAAAAAGGAAAAAAAAAAAAAAACTGTTGAAGGTCTAGGTTATGAACCCAGATCTTCAAAAAATTAAATCAAATTAAATCAATTAAAATAAAAGAGAATAAAATTTCAGCTCCAAAATCATTTGTAAAATCATCAGCCATTAGTTCATCACTCAACCAACATCTCAACTTCTATCAAAATCAAAACCCTAACATCTCAACTTCAATCAAAATCATCATCAAACCATGGGTTCAAATTGAAGGGTTAGCGATGAGGGTGGAGTGGAGGAGGGAAGGGAATCGGCATCGAAGGAGAGGAGATGATAATTGTTAACCTAGGTTGACTTCAAATTGAACCTAAAGTGGGTAGCGGTGAAGGAGGGAAGGGAGATCGATATAGGAGATAAAAGATAGGAAAATCTTTTGGACGATGGAAGATGAAGTGGAGAAGGAATTTTTTTTTTTTTTTAATTTTTTCATATAAATTTATTATTTTTTTTGTTTTTTAAATAAAAAATAAAGAAAATTTAATAAAAAAAAAATTGAATTAAATTTTAATTTGATCTCAACATTCTTTTTGTTTTTGAAAAAATAAAGAAAATTTACATTTTTTTTTTGGTTTTTTTAATTATTATTTTTAATTGATATTTATTTATTAGCTCAATTTACCATTTTAGCCTTCTAACTTTAACAGCAATGAACGGAATTCATAACTGTCGGGAGTTGATTTTTTATTTAATTAAACTTTGGGGAGATAAGCCGCTAATTTCGAAACTAGGGGGGGCATTTGAAATTATGATCAAAGGTTGGGGGCAAATTATAAATATCCCTAATAAATATTATATTCTTAGTATAAAGATAAGTTATAATTTTAGGGGTATGATTATATTTATTGTCTAGGATATGATTATATGTTAAACATTATCTAAGTTCTAATTGGTAGAAGATAATTATTTTATATAGCTGCAAGTTATATGAAAAATAAATTATTAATTCAATTGATATACTTTTTCAAAGCAATGTGTATATTTAATTGACATGAGCCCAAAATTAATCATATGATATGAAGCCATGAACAAAGTAGAATCATACTACACATTCTCCTATGAATACTAATGTCGTGTTTGTTAGCTAGGATAGGATGGAATTGGATAAATCTTTTGCTCAATCCAATATTTGTTAAGGAGGTTGGATAGGCTAAAATTTAATCTCATCTCCTCTTTTATTCTACTTGAGTAAATAAATTAGGTGGGATCGATTTATCTCAATCAAATGTTCCTTCCCTTTTTTTTATTAAAAAAAATATATATTTCTTATCTTTTCTTTCTTCTTATATTATTTATTTTTCAGTGATTTGTGATAGAACCCATTCTAACTCCTCTTTCAAGTATAGGAGAACCTTGTGAAAACTGGAGCTTTTTTTATTGAAATCTAGATTTACTGAAATCACTTTAGATAAATTGAACAAATTAAAACATTTCTTGTGTTGGACCCATAGACTGGATATATAAAATATTCATAGAATACTCGAAAGAGATATTTTATTTGTAAAAGTATTTTTGAAACACATTTAAGAAATAATATACACAAATGCAACTATTCAACATCATATGGTCTTTTTCACGATCTACAATAATCTACATGAATTTGTAGCGAATACTTGAAAAATATCAGTTTTATAAAAGAGTAAGCGCTAACACCCAGTGAGTGGATTTAACTTTTCACAAAAATATTTCCATATAAAACATAATATATTTCTGGTAACAATAAATACTTCTAAGTGATTTATATAAATTCATATCTGAAACAACAGAACTGAAAACTTCTTGACGAGCCTGGTTCTTATACCTCTATTTTTGTACCATCAGTAGCCTGCCGACAACCTCACAATAACCCTCTAATGGATATCTGATCCAGCTGAAAGGTTTCCGTGAAGTTATGTCGTTTTACTTTACTATGAATATTTATCATTCATCTTTTAGAAATAGAAAGAGGTGGAAACCTTTTTTTTTTTTCATACATTTATAAAATATATATAATAAAAATTTGGGCAACATATCGTGTATTTTTCTAAACATGTCACCCTGTAACAAATCACAGAAAATTTTGCACACTTCTAAAAAGAAACATTTTCTTAACTTCTGGTGACAGGACCCAATCCGGATCTATCCATACTTATGTCTGGAGGGCCCTGCCTGACACCCCAACGGATCCCTCCTGAAGTTTACTAGACGGGTTAAAAGAAATTCGCATAGTGAACCCTTAAAACTTTTTGCTTTTAAACTTATTTTATCAACTTCTTTTTCATAATAGTTAGGTTGTTTTCGTTTTCAAACTAAAGTTTCGTTTCAACTTTTTAAACCAAGTCATTTTATAAAACAAAAATCTAACAACATAACGGCTGCATTTTTAACTTAGCCAAAACCTATAAAAAGAAAATTTACACTTCTAAATATTTCTCAAACTCAACTCAGCTTCTTTTGGCCACAAACATATATTTCAGTGGTACAAATCACAACTTCTATTTCATCAAAAGTAAAAACATAAAGTTATAAACCAAATCATTGGCCAATTCATAAATGGTTTAAAACTAAAACTTTTATGCTGTATATGAATCTGGATGATGAGACCTGTCTCGTCTTTCCCTTTACGGGACTTAGGTGCCCGCCTGGCACCCCACGGAATCCCTCTGAATTTTATTCCATTACATCTAGCTGGGAATTCGAGGAGTAAAGCCTAAAACTGAAAATCATCAGAATTTAGATAAACTTAAAATTAATTAAAATTTATTTTCTATAGTTTAAAATTTCTTTAAAATTTTCGGCAGAGTTTCCTCTGTTTTTCGGGATTACCAAAGTTTACAAAATAAACCTACAATTCAAAATTTACACTTCTAAAGTTTCACACATTTTTTCAACTTCCAATTGGACCTCAGGTCCATTTCAATAACAATCCCTAGCCACAATTTCAAAAAATAATAATAATAAATAAATAAAATCAAATAAGTTTAGTATCAAATTTGAAAATAAAAATTCGTTTACAATCTAGAACTTACAATCAAAATAATAATTTACATTCAAAAGATATTTACAACTAAAATAAATTTCATATATTCTTTTGTGCATTGTCATCCTTATACATTCATAGAGATTTTATTACTTCAACCACTTTCATTCGGATGGAGGGGAACGTGTATCCTATCGATTGGAACCTGCACTTTGGTAGGTTTTTAACAAAAATTTATAAAATGTGAGCTCCGAAAGCTCAATGAGTGCGAGGTTTTCTAACTTAAATTATTTTCTAAAAGGGTAACCTCCCTAAAACATTTATAAAAATTTCTATTTCTTACAATTTTCAGAAATATAACTTCAGAATCGATATTAACGAAATTCATATTCAAAATAATAAAATTTAGAACTAGCAGATAAAAATTTATATTAAAAATGGTAATTAATTTCAAAAATTTTCATAAAATTTCATATATAACAGAATTTCAAAACAGTTTTAGATATAACAGAATTTCATATAATTTCAAAACCACAAATGGATTTCTAGAAGCATACAGATAATGGTCACACGTCCTGGGGGGGGCGGGGGGGGGGGGGGGGGGGGGGGGTGGCGGGGCGAGGGGGGCGCCGAACCACTCTCTCCAGCACTAGTGACAGCCATCAGTGCTTCATGCTCAACGTCTTGTTACACTTTCTACCATATACAAAAGACATCCCACTAATACGCTGCAGATTAAATCCATAGTGCAAGCGCGAAGCGAAATAATACCTCTCGCGTATATTTGTCGACAGGACTCGACTAACAGACTCAATTCCCCTAGAGTTAGTGACAACTTATCCCATGACTTGCCATACACGCAGGGGTATTTCGATCGGGTCTTTCGATAACATAACATGGTAAAAATATAATTTTTGCACTCACTATTTTTGATCACTTGGTGGCTAATCAATCCTTCGCTTTTTAGCTTTCTTTTTGCCCAATTTGAACACCTATAAACCACCATTTTAGGTCCCAAAATTTCATCAATAACAAGCCCATTCATTGTTAAACAAAATCACATTTTTATTAACCAATACTAACAATCCATATTAATCCTTAAACTAATCTTAAACTAACCCAATTAACCATTATTCATTCTCATCATTGTAACCCATTCTCCTTCATTTAATTCATAAGCAAAATTCATCAATTTCAACATTTAAAATCCATTCATTCAACCAACAAAAATCATCAATCCAATTAATACATCTAGACACACTAAAACTCATGAAATAATCCCACCATACATCCAACACTTCTTAACTTCAATTCCCTTCATATTTATTCAACATCATACACATTTAAACACTTTAATATCCTATGGTATCACAAGAATTCAATGAAATTCAAGGTGCCCTTCAACCTAACAAAAATTAAATTTCATACCAATTCATCCATTTAATTAAAACTCATTCCATCAATTGTTTCCATACCAATTAATTCATCAACCAAAACCCTTAAACACATTAAAATCCAACACCCACACTAGGCACCCATTCTTGCCATCTACTAACTCCACACACACACAATCATTCATTTCATTTTTCTTCAATTAAATCACACAAATTTCTATTAATTTAACTCATCTAACATTTAATAAACTTAAATCCATTAAATCCATCAATTATCATCATCATCCATTCAAACCCTAACCTTCAACACACTAAAAAATCCAACCAAACTCATATCACATTCTAACTCAATTCTAAGCTTAAAATCATGATAAACAACCTTCGAATAACTCACAACCAACATCACTTCATCAATCAACCACCATCTCCAGCGAAACCCATAAAAACTCATCAAAATCACTTTAAATCAACTCTAAATTCAACCAACTAACTTACCTTGTTTTCCTTGATGATTCTTGGAGCTAAGAGGACGAAAATCTTGAGAGAAATCACCCTAAACCAGAAGCTCACTTCTTCCTTCTTCTTCTTCTACGGTTTTCTTTCTCCCCTCTTCTCTTTTTTTTTTTTTTTTTCTTTTTCGGTTCTGTTTTTTTTTTTTTTTGTTTGGCCGAATTGCTTCTTGTTTGGATTTCATTTGGGCTTCAACTTTATATACTAGGCTCCCTTAATGACCATTTTGCCCTTAATGTTTGCCTAAAATACCAAACATATCCGTTAGTCACAATAATCACAATTTCATTGGTCCATTAACTATATAATTATCCATTCAATTATCTTAATCAATTCTAATTAATCTCAACCATAAATTTAGTCAAAAGATGACTATTAGGTGTTAATCCACCATTGGTCCATCAATAATCACATGGATAGTGCTTTTAGACTGGGTTTAATATCATAGTATCTCATTTATACCCTTAAAATTAAAAATTAATACAATTCATTTCGAAATAAATTCCAAATTAATTCTATGATCACCCATTCATCAAATTGACTTTACAATACTCTAATTTGATCTCTTAGGACTCAATCCATGGCTTCGAAAAAAATGCAAACGGAGTTTAGGTTAACAGTATTCACAATCCTGTCCGTAAGGACGTTTTCATTGGGTAACTTTCAGAACCTTCAGAAACTACTCATTTATTCTCCGTTTCAGTTTTATTGGGTCCTACTAACCATTCTAAATATTTTCAATTTTTCGAGGTCCGTCTCAAAATTTCACTATTCATCAGATACTATTCACCCGAAAATATTACTATTCATCTGTAAATTTACTGTTAATCATAAAATAAAGTTTAGGGTCCTATAATTCACCATTCCTTATTAAAATTTCGTCTTCAAAATTTAGATAATATATAAAACTTAAATCACATACCTGTTCAGAATAGGTGGGGGTACTGTCGTCTCATATGTTCCTTATGCTCCCATGTTGCTTCCTCCACAAAACTTTAACTAATGGAATGATCTTGTTGTGTAGAACCTGTTTGCTTCTGTCTAAAATCCGTATAGGTTGTTCTTCATAAGTCAAATTCTCTCTTAATTCAACTGGTTGCTCTCTTAATACATGTGAAAGATGACAGAACCTAATCCAAACCATACCGTACTCGTATTCGGAGGGCCCTGCCTGGCACCCTGACGAGATCCTCCTAAACCCTTCCAATTGGTCTAAAAGGAATCCGTGGAGTGAACCCTTAAAATCTCCTTACTTTTAAACAAGATTGGGTTGGTTTTTTTTTTTTTTAAATGAAAATTCAGCAATATAACGTCTGTAAATTCAATATTTCCAAAATTCCTGCAAAGTGAAAACACTTCCATATTTTTACAAATCACAACCTAACTTCTTCCAAAAACATGGTTCAACGATTCATTTCCAATTTCATACAAAATCGTCAAGAAAACCATAAACTAAATTCATAAGGTAAAAACCAATTTCGTATAAACAATTTACATAAGAAACAAACATGTTTCATAACTTAATTGAAATTTACAAAGCTTTACACATTTTAATATACATATGAGTAACAAGTCTCATTTTAAAAGCCATTCAAAACGCTTCATAAAATACATCAAAAAGGGTGGCTTTTCAACTTTCATATGCATGCAAAATGAGTATACAAGGGAAGCATTCATCGAGTCGGCGCCCACCTATTTCAACGGAGGGTATCTCATGCCTTAGTCGCCTGCGCTAGCACCTGAGAAGGTTTTATTCAAAAACAAGGAAAATGTGAGCTTATTTAAGCTCAGTGAGTGCGCATAAGTTATAAATCCATAACATAATTATTATTAAAATAATTCCTTCAAAACATTGAAAATAGATTTTTATTTCTTAAACATTTTCTTTGATAAGTCATATCATTTCATAAGGAAGTGAATACATTTAATAACTTAAAAGATATATAAATCTTCAATAAAACTTAATATACATAATAATAACATAAAGTTGCATACATATATAAAAATCTATTCGAAATATATTAATAACTTAAATGAAAATAGGTCATTTCTTTTCGATTCACTTTTCATTAGAAATGCACTAATGTTACCCCTTAACTTACAACCATGAGAACGTGGAGTCACGAGGTGATTTAGCCACAAACACCAACCGTGACACTTACAAAGACATCCAAACACCACGTGCGCAATATTACATCGCAATACGTAGCGTAAGACAACATCTCACACATGTAAAAGTGACACAACGACACATTTCCCCCAAAGTTAGTACGCGATCCCTCCTATACCTTGCCATACACGTGTGGGGCGTACCGGTCAGATCTATAAAACTTACAAAGATGGGTAGACAATTGGCCTTTGAAAACATATTTATACATATAATATATTTGAAACCAAACACTTAAAATTTCAACCTCATTTTAATAAAATGACCATAAAACATCAATTCAATTGCCAATAAAGCTTATAACATTAAACTTCACTTCAAATACAATTCATTCTCATAAAGTCATGAAAATTTCACTTTCTCATACCAAACATGAAATCCAAACAAAGTTCATATCAAACTTTAACATGACAAATTCAACTTATAAAAGATTAAAACATTGAAACACATTAAAAATTAGTAAAAACTAATTAAGCACTCACCTTTTCTTACCAACTTCCCTAGTGGCTCAACGGTCCTCTCCGACTCCGCTAGCCTCGCCTTCACCTACACATGATAAGCATACTTAGAATATGCTCAATAGACAATGCAAAGATGCACTAAGATGTACCTAACTATACTAACTTTATAAAATTCTCTCTACACTAGTAGCATCTCCTTTCAATTTCTCTTTGATCCATGCTCCAAATTCCCAATTTCTTTGCATGAATCCTTCTTATAGACACCAAGGGTCGTCCCCATATGTTTCCCATCATAAATTGAAGCTTGGAACTCAAAATGGTCGTTTTAGACCCCTCAAACCCGAATTGAATACACAGCCCAAACCGTGCATGCTTTTGCTCCAATTCTTTCTCCCACACTCTTCTTATCTCCCAATGTGGTCACCTGTAAAAGTTCGTCATATTCCGATATCGTTTGATAGGTGTTTTGGGCCAAAAACACCACTTTATGATCACTTTTTAAGGGGCTTTTTCACCCATTTCATTCTAAAACTTAACTCTTCCTTTCCTAGTGTTATACATACTCAAACCTATCCATACAATTCATTTCAACACATAAAAGAAGTGATATTCAAAGACAATTCATAATACCCTTCATAGGTGTCTTACATTACCTTACAATGAAATTGGTTTAAATTCAATTCTAACATTTCCATAGGAATATATGTCACCTGAACATCAAGAAATCATGCTTAAAACATCACCCTTTCATTAGATTCCTATACTTCTCCATAAGGCCTTACACAATTACAACACATACTAGATTTATTTCCATCAAGTTTTGCATGTTGGTTCTTTGAGACGTTTTATCAAATACCTTGTCTACATCTCATTCCCTTTGTTTCCAATCCAAAACCAACCTAAAATCTATCTCAAGCCAACCCTAGCTCATCAATCTTAGTAGGTTTCCATGCCATCTATACATGCTTTTCAAGTCTCCAACAAATCCTCTCTCAACATAGATAAAATCCCTCAATCAAAACCAACTCAAACACCATTAAAATAACCAACACAACATCATAAAAACAAGCTCAAAAGTGAGTGAACTAACCTTGATTTGTTTTGGTTCCTGCTTCTAGTTTGATTTCCTAGCTTATGGAATCTTGCTTGATGGATTGGGATGTCAAAAATTGATTGAAACTAGCTTGATCACTTATTCTCTCCTTTGGCCGAACCAAGCACTACACTTCTCTCTTTTCTCTCCTTTGGTTGGCGTTCTCGGTTTTGGTTGAAGAATGGCGTGACACACTTGAAAAAAAAATGGTTAAGTGTCCTATTTATACTTGTAACTTATCACAAATTGGATCTTTGGCACTTAACTAATGGTTATCTTATCTTGACCCCTAACTTGTTCACTTATTCCATCTTGACCCTTAACTTGCCAACTTATTTCACTTTAGTCCATAAGTCATATTAGCTTTCACCATTCCAATGACAATGACCACTTTACCCTTATATTAACTTAATCTATAAGTGAGGCTAAATCAATCTCTAGGGTTTTACAACCCTTTGATTACTCTCTTAGGTCTCAAAACATTTCCTATCAATCACTTAGGATTTCATGCATCACTTAGGGTTATCACTTAGGGAAACCATAAATAAATGTTGAGGGCTTACAAAAGATTTGCTATGTACTTGCAGAGCATGGAAACATGGAATGCATTATGTATATTGGCCAATGATGGTGGCAAGTTCAGTCAGCGTGCCACTTCTCTAACTTTCTCTGTAATCTCATATGACCCAATATATCGTGGGCTCAGTTTCCCACATTTTACCAAATCGTAACACCTCTTTCCATGGCGACATTTTAAGGAACATTCTATCATCTACTTGAAATTCCAAGTCCCTTATTTTGTTGTTTACATAGCTTTTCTGTCAGTCATTGGCTACTTTCAGTCTGTCCCTGATTGTTTTGATCTTCTCTGAGGTAATCTGGACAAGCTTGGGACCTATTAGTTTCCTCTTACCTACCTCATCCCAACACACTGGTGTCTTGTATTTTTTCTCATATAGTGCTTCATATGGTGCCATACCAATGCTGGATTGATAGCTATTATTATAAGCAAACTCTATCGGTGGTAGGTGAGTATCCCAACTTTTCTTGAATTCAATAACACAAGCTTTAAGCATATCTTCTAAAGTTTGAATGGCGCGCTCCGATTGACCATCTGTCTATGGATGGAACACTGTACTGAAATTCAATTTAGTGCCTAAAGCTCTTTGAAGACTAGGCCAAAATCAGGAAATGAATCTGGGATCTCTGTCAGATACTATGGAAACTGGTGTCCCATGTAGCTTCATTATCTCATCAATGTACAATTGGGCCAATCTTTCTAGAGAATAATTGTTCTTGATAGGTAGGAAATGGGCGGACTTCGTCAATCTCAACAATTACCCAGATCGCATCATGGCCACTCTAGTTGCGCAGAAGTCCTACCACAAAATCCATAGTGATTTTCTCCCATTTCCATTCAGGTATGGGGAGCGACTGTAATAACCTTATCGGTTTCTGATGTTCAGCTTTTACTTGCTGGCAGGTGAGGCATCTGGAGACAAACTTTGCAATGTCTCTCTTTATCCCTTTCCACCAATAGTGTTCTTTTAAGAGTTGGTACATTTTGGTGCTTCCGGGATGCATTGCATAGGCTGATGAATGGGCTTCTTCCATATTCTCTTTCTTCAAATCAGCTACATCCGGAACACATAACCTGTTACCTATCACTAATGTCCCATCATCCCTCAATGAGAAATCCATTAGTGGGTTAGATCCAATCTTATTCTTTAGTTCCATAAAATGAGGATCTTGAGGCTGTAACTCTTGGATTCCATCAATCAGAATAGGGTGCACATGAAAAGTAGCTAATAATGCCCCAGAATCAGTCATCTCCAACTGCGCCCCTAAAGTTCTTAATTTAACCAATAGTGGGAGGTATACAGCTTTCAGATGTGAGATGGAACCTATGGGCTTCCTGCTCAGTGCATCAGCGACCACATTGGCTTTCCCGAGATGGTATTCGATGGTACAGTCACAATCCTTAAGGAGCTCCATCCATCTTCTCTATCTCATATTCAATTCTTTCTGAGAGAACAGATATTACAGACTCTTGTGGTCGGTGAAAATCCTACAAGGGACTCCATATAAGTAATACCTCCAGACTCTCAAAGCAAAGACCATTGCAGTCAACTCTAGGTCGTGTGTGGGATAATTCTATTCATGCTTCTTCAACTGTCTGAAAGTATAAGCAACCACTCTATAATTCTTCATCAGCACACAACCTAGGCCCTGCCTCGAGGCATCACTGTACATTATAAATCTATCCCTACCAGTAGGAATGGTGAGAATAGGAGCCGTAGTCAGTCTTTTCTTTAATTTATCAAAGCTCTGCTGACATTGATTTGACCACACAAATTTTTCTTCCTTCCTGGTTAGCCTAGTCAATGGACTAGCAATCCTTGAAAACTCCTCAATGAATTTTCTGTAATAACCAACTAACCCCAGGAAGCTTCTGACTTTTGTAACATTAGTGGGCTGTCTCTAGTTCATTATTGCCTAAATTTTCTGGGGATCAACCGAAATTCCCTCTGCTGACACCATATGCCCAAAAAATACCACCTGATCTAGCCAAAACTAACATTTACTTAGTTTTGCATATAATTGATGTTCCTTAAGAGTCTATAGCACAATCATCAAATGCTCTTCATGTTCTTCCCTACTGCCTGAGTACACTAGGATATCATCAATAAATACTATAACAAATTCATCTAGAAAAGGCTTGAAAACCTTGTTCATCAGGTCCATGAACGCTGCAGGGGCATTGGTTAACCCAAATGACATGACAAGAAATTCATAATGCCCATAACGCGTTCTGAAGGCAGTCTTGGGAACATCTTATTTTTTGATCTTCAACTAGTGATAGTCAGACCTCAGATCTATTTTGAAGAAAACCCTGGACCTTGGTAACTGATCAAATAGATCATTAATCCTGGGAAAGAGGTACTGATTCCGTACTGTTACCTTATTGAGCTGTCTGTAATCTATACATAACCTCAAACTACCATCCTTCTTATTGACAAGCAGTACTAGGGCTTCCCATGGTGAGGTACTTGGCCTAACAAACCCTTTACGTACTAGCTCCTCCATCTGTACTTTCAATTCCTTTAACTTTGAATGAGCCATTCTGTAAGGTGTTTTAGCTATAGGTTGTGTCCCAGGAACCAATTCTATTTCAAATTCAATCTCCCGGTCGGGTGGCAAACCAGGTATATCGTTTGGGAACACATCTGGGAAGTTTGTGACGATAGGGATATCTTCCAATCTTACTTTAGTCTCTTTTGCTTCAATAGGATATACTAGACACCCCTGATATGCTTTTCGTAGCATCTTCTAGGCTATCATCACTGTCATCAAACTACTAGCCAGTAACTTCCGTACCCCTCGAAAAATCACATCAGACTCCCCATCTCTAACAAATCTAACTTCCTTGCGGAAACAGTCAATCGTGGTGTGGTGTCTGGACAACCAGTCCATCCCAAATATCACATCAAAGCCTCTAATGTCCAATAAAATCAAATCTGCTGGGAATTTCTGTCCTTCTAAAACCACCTAACAACCCATATATACTTTATCTGCCAACAGTATATCCTCCGTAGGAAGTGATACCCTCAAATTACAGTTTATTAGTTTTGGTTTTCCATCGATGGTCTTAGAAAAGTTTACAGATACAAAAGAGTGGGTGGCACTTGGATCTATTAGAATAAATGCATCTTGGCCAAAAGCGGAAATAATACCTGTAACCACCTCAGGAGCTGCCTCTGCCTCCTACTGAGTGACTGTAAACACCCGGGCTTGTGTACGGGTTCTCCCTGGCTGACCCCTGGATAATTCGCCTCGGCTTGAACCTCTCCGGGCTGACTAGTACTAGTGGGCCCTCCCGTCTGTGTGACTCTCTCTATACCTCAGCTCTCACTAGTCTGTCCAGTAGCTGCAGTTCGTGGCCCTGACTGATCTGCCGGAGTTGGTTGTGGGCAATCTTTCATAAAATGACCCTCCTGCCCACATCTGAAACATCTGGATCTCTCTCTGTAGCACTCACTTGCATATGGCTTGCCACATGTCTTACAGGCGAGTCTACTCTGCCAGCTCCCCTTAGGCCTCTGAAACCAGCTGGTGCGGTCACGGAGCCTTGGCTTGATTATGCCTCGCGATTTTATTGATACCTGCTGGACCCTACTGATCTGTCTTCTGATCTAGTGTACTTATTGGGTCCCCCTGAGTAGCTGCGCTTCTAGCCCTACTTTGGTTTCGGCTTCGGGATGACATTCGCACTCTTTTCCACCCAAATGGTTGCTTCCACTAGTTTTTCGTAAACTTACTAAATCACCTCTAGCGATTTTCGAATTGATTTTGTTTCAATCCGAATCTCCTTCGAAAGTGTCATTTAGGTCTCTAAAATGCTTCTTGAGTGTCCTACTATGCATTTTGACACTTCTCTAAGTTTTCAAAATTTTTCGAAAATCCTTCTGAAATTTCGATTAGATCTAAAAACATCTCTAATTCCTCTCAAATAGACTCGTTTTTTATTCGTTTCAGTTTCGCTAGACTTTATTCATCATTCCAGGACTTTCGATGCACAAGGTTCGCTTTAAAAAAAAAAAACTAGTATTCACAAGGATACAATTCATCGAAAAATACTATTCATTGAAACTTCGGGTGTTACAATTTTACCCCTCCCTTTTGCTGGATGACCTTTCTACGCATGATTCTATGAATGTTCAGTCACCAACTTGGTTATGCAATGCACAATTGATGTAATAAAATTATTATTGAAAATTCAATCAAATACGGAAAGTCATTTAATAACTAACATTAAAACCACTTTCAAAAACAGATAGCAGATCAAACAATATCCGGGCTTTGATACTAACCTTGATGAGACCCACCCGTCGTTCCCTTTACGGGGCCGAGGTGCCCGCCTGGTATCTCACGGAATCCCTCTGAATTCTATTCCATTATCCGAGGAACAAAGCCTAGAACTGAAAATCATCAGAATTCAGATAAACTGAAAATTAATTAAAAATTGTTTTCTATAGTTTAAAATTTCTTTAAAAATTTCAACAGAGTTTCTTTTGTTTTTCGGGATTACCAAAGTTTACAAAATCAACCTGCAATCCAAAATTTACATTTCTAAAGTTTCACACATTTTCTCAACTTTCAATTGGACCTCAGGTCAATTTCAATGGCAATCCCTAATCACAATTTTAAAAATAAAAAAATAAATAAATCAAATCAGTTTAGCATCAATATTGAAAATAAAAATTCGTTTACAATCCAGAACTTTACAATCAAAATAATAATTTATATTCAAAAGATATTTCCATCCAAAATAAAGTTCATATATTCTTTTGTGCATTCTCATCCTTATACATTCATAGAGATTTTATAGCTTCAACCACTTTCATTCGGATAGAGGGGAACGCGTATTCTGTCGACTGGAACTTGCACTTGGGGAGGTTTTTAACAAAAATTTATTAAATGTGAGTTACTAAAGCTTAGTGAATGTGAGGTTTTCTAACTTAAATTATTTTCTAAAAGGGTAATTTCCCTAAAACATTTATAAAAATTCTTATTTCTTACAGTTTTTAGAAATATAACTTCAGAATCGATACTGACGAAATTCAGATTCAAAATAAAAAAATTCAGAACTAGCAGATAAAAATTTATATTAAAAATGGTAATAATTTTAGAAATTTTCATAAAATTTCATATATAACAGAATTTCAAAACAGTTTAGATATAATAGAATTTCATATAATTTCAAAACCACCAATGGATTTCCAGAAGCATACAGATAATAGTCACACGTACTGGGTGGGACGAACCACTATCTCCAGCACTAGTGACAGCCATTAGTGCTTCACGCCCGACGTCCTTCACACTTTCTAGCATATACAGAAGACATCCCACTAACACGCTATAGATTAAATCCATAGTGCAAGCGCGAAGCGAAAATAATACCCCTCGCGTATATTTGATGACACGACTCGACTAACAGACTCAATTCCCCCAGAGTTAGTAACAACCGATCCCATGACTTGCCATACACGTAGGGGTATTCCGTTCGGGTCTAAATAGATATATATTTTCAGATACCGTCAATTCCATAACAGATAGTGTAATCCATTGGGTTTGAAAAATTCAATAATTTCTTTATGCCACTCATAAATAAATTCATTTATATCAATTTCTCATAATAACTACCTTTCATTTTGAATGGCATATATTTTTCATGCATAAACCATAATACATTTAAATTAAAATGGAACATTTAAATCATGTATTAGTTTCCATAACAACATGAAATAATTGAATTATTTCACAATCAAAACCACTTTAACATAACATGGTAAAAATATAATTTTTGCACTCACTATTTTTGATCACTTGGTGGCTAATCAATCCTCCCCTTTTTAGCTTTCCTTTTGCCCAATTTGAACACCTATAAACCACCATTTTAGGTCCCACAATTTCACCAATAACAAGCCCCTTCATAGTTAAACAAAATCACATTTTTATTAATCCATACTAACAATCCATATTAATCCTTAAACTAATCTTAAACTAACCCAATTAACCATTATTCATTCTCATCATTGTAACTCACTCTCCTTCATTTAATTTATAAGCAAAATTCATCAATTTCATCTTTTAAAATCCATTCATTCAACCAACAAAAATCATCAATCCAATTAATACATTTAGACACACTAAAACTCATGAAATGATCCCACCATACATCCAACACTTCTTAACTTCAATTCCCTTCATTCCATTCATATTTATTCAACATCATACACATTTGAACACTTTAATATCCTATGGTATCACAAGAATTCAATGAAATTCAAGGTGCCTTTCAACCTAACAAAAATTAAATTTCATACCAATTCATCCATTTAATTAAAACCCATTCCATCAATTGTCTCCATACCAATTAATTCATCAACCAAAACCCTTAAACACATTAAAATCTAACACCCACACTAGACACCCATTCTTATCATCTACTAACTCCTCACACACACAATCATTCATTTCATTTTTCTTTAATTAAATCACACAAATTTCTATTAATTCAACTCATCTAACATTCAATAAACTTAAATCCATTAAATCCATCAATTATTATCATCATCCATTCAAACCCTAACCTTCAACACACTAAAAAATCCAACCAAACTCATATCACATTCTAAATCAATTCTAGGCTTAAAATCATGATAAACAACCTTCAAATAACTCACAACCAACATCATTTCATCAATCAACCACCATCTCCAACAAAACCTATAAAAACTCATCAACATCACTTTAAATCAACTCTAAATTCAACCAACTAACTTACCTTGTTTTTGTTGATGATTCTTGGAGCTAAGAGGATGAAAAGCTTGAGAGAAATCACCCCAAACCAGCAGCTCACTTCTTCCTTCTTCTTCTTCTTCTACGGTTCTCTCTCTCTCCTCTCTTCTCTTTCCTTTTTTTTTTTTTTTGGTTTGGCCGAATTGCTTCTTGTTTGGATTTCATTTGGCCTTCAACTTTATATACTAGGCTCCCTTAATGACCATTTTGCCCTTAATGTTTACCTAAAAGACCAAACATATCCTTTAGCCACAATAATCACAATTTCATTGGTCCATTAACTATATAATTATCCATTCAATTATCTTAATCAATTCTAATTAATCTCAACCAGAAATTTAGTCAAAAGATGACTATTAGGTGTTATTCCATCATTGGTCCATCAATAATCACATGGATAGTGCTTTTAGAATGGGTTTAATATCATAATATCTCATTTATACCCTTAACATTAAAAATTAATACAATTCATTCCGAAATAAATTCCAAATTAATTCTATGATCACCCATTCATCAAATGACTTTATAATACTCTAATTAGATCTCTTAGGACTCAATCCAAGGCTTCAAAAAAAAATTAAACGGAGTGTAGGTCAATAGTATTCACAATCCTGTCCGTAAGGGCGTTTTCGTTGGGTAACTTTCGAAACCTTTAGAAATTACCTAAACAGACTCATTTTTTCTCAATTTCAGTTTTATTGGGTCCTACTAACCATTCTAAATATTTTTGATTTTCCGGGGTTCGCCTCAAAATGTCACTATTCATCAGATGCTATTCACCCGAAAATATTACTATTCATTCGTAAATTTACTATTAATCATAAAATGAAAGTTTGGGGTCTTACCCTGGACCATTCATTTACAACTTAATTATATATTTACACATGATTTTTTTTTAATACAAAATATACAAAAAAGTAATTTTGTAGGGGCATTGTTGTGTCATTGCCCACTTACTCTTCTGGAAGAGTCTTTTCGTCTCAGTTACCCACGTCAATACTTGAGGAAGTTTTTAACATAAAAACAAAAGCTATGAGCTTAAGAAGCTCAGTGAGTGCTTATATTTCTTTTCAACTAAAAAGCTTTATTTGCTTAAACTACCTCCTTAAAACTTTTCAAAATGCATTTCTATTTCTTAAAATTTCTCATAGGTTTTAAATCTTATTTCCTTGCAAAGTGTAAGTGGAAAATCTTTAAAATGCATAGGAGCATAAAACTTCACATAGAGCTTATAAAACTATAAAACTCATAAGAGTATCAAATGCATATAAAGCTTATATAGAAAAAAACTTCATATAACTTATAACTTAAAAAGTATAAATCCCATATGATTGCATAATGAAATGGATACCTTTGCTAACAGAAAAGATATATAAAACATTTGATAAAAATTTGTAAACATAAACATAACATCAAGCTACAAACGGATCCAAAATTCATTCGAAATTTAATCATAACTTAAATGAAAATAGCTCATTTTTTCCAAACTAACTTTTGCATTTTGAAATGCACCAATGATACACCATAATACTTACAAACATGTGATAGCTAGGGAAATACTAATCAACGTGGAGTCACGTGGCGATTTAGCTACTAACACCATCCGTGACGCTTACAAATACATCCCAACAACTACATGCGGAATTTTACATTGCACACACGCAAAGGCGATGCGACGGACTCTAACCCCCCAAAGTTAGTGATGTGATCCCTCCCATAACTTTGCCATATAGGTGTGGGACATACCAGCCGAGTCTATAAATCTTACAAGGGTGGCTATACATTTGGCCTTTGAAAATTCATATACATATCAATCATTTTTGTATCAAACACTGGAATCTATAAATTTTTCATTTTATTTTCATAATCATAAATCATACATTATTTGCTAAAAGGTTCAAAACTATCACTTTGAAAATTCATTTTCAAATCAAATTCATACTTACAAATTCATAATTACTAAAGTTTCCATACAAAGCATCATACCAAGAAACGTGTTCAATTCAAATTCAACAATAGCAAACACAACATATATCATTTAACACTTCAACATAACCACAAACTTTTCGAAAACCATTTTAGCACTCACCTTGAATTTCAAGCTTCCCTAATGAGCTTCAATGGCCTTCTCCGGCTCCGCTAGCCTCTCCTTCCCCTACACATCACACTTTCACTTAGAATACACAAAAGTGAGCTTCACAAAACTTATTACACCACTTTTAATTCAATTCAACCATAAAAGGGGCATATTCACTAAAAAGTTTCTCTATACGGTTTCCACTTAACCCAAGCTTTCTAATTCCGATTTTTTTTCCTTGAGTCCTATTTATTTTCACCTAGGAACACTCCCATATGCTCGAAATCATTGTTCGAAGCTCGAAACGAAAAATGGCTATTTTTGACCCCCTTAGGTCGTATAGTATGCACAGCTCTACCTAGGGCTGCTCTTCACTTCATTCTTGCTCCACACATTTTCCTAACTCGCATTTAGATCACCCATAAAGCAGTTCTGAAAAATTTCAACTTTCGGGTGGTAAAACCTAAGAAAACCCTCACTTTTTCACCTCTTTTTCAATTCCATTTTCACATTTTCATTCCTAACCTAAACTTTTGTTTCCTTAGTGCTATACACACTCAAACAAACTCATACAATTCATTCAAACACATAAAAGAAGTGGCATTCCATGATAACCACTAATGCCCTTCATATATGCCTTAAAATGCAAGTTGTTAAAATTGATCTCTAACATTTTCATAGGTTTGTTTACCATGTAAACAACATGGAATCATGCTTAAAAGACCTCAATTCCATTGGATTCTTACATCCCTTACTATGGCCTTACATGCCTCAACACACTCCAAATTCATCTCATTCAAGTTTTTGATGTTGAATCTCTTTGGCATTTTATTAAACACCCAGTCTACAACTCATTTTATTGACATCCAATTCAAAACCAACTTAAAGTCTCTCCCATACAAACCCTAGCTCATCAAACTTACTTGGTTCCCATGCCATTTACTCTTGCTTTTATGTCTCTAATACTCCTCTCTTAACACAAATAAAAACCTCTATCAAAGCCAACTCAACATCTCAACACAACATCAAGCTTAACAATCATTCCAACAAGTTCAAAGTTGATGGACTCACCTCTTTTGGCCTTGTTTATTGCCTTTAACTTAGTCTTATAGCTTAGATTAGCTTGATTTCTTGATTAAGGGCTTGAAAATAACTTGAAACTACTTGATCACCTTTTCCTCTTCCTTGGCCGAACACATACCTCTCACACTCTCTTTGTGCTCATGGTTTTGGCTTGCTTTTGGTGTAAAAATTTGTCAAGTGTTGCTTATATACTTTTGACTTTCCATAAATGACCATTATGTCCTTAACAAATTAGTTTTTCATCCTTAAACTTTTGCTTTATCTTATCTTGACCCCAATTATGATATATTTGCTTCTAATTGGTGTGTTTACTTAGTTGGAAGGGATTCAATGTACAATCAAGTCCAAGAAGTATTGGGTTTGGATCGTGTAAGAAAAATTGCATAATTGTGGATTGTCAGGCATAAACGATGGGTTGATTTGTGATAGCTTTTGTAGAGCCATTTGTTTGATTTATTGATCCATAACCCATCAAATTAAAGCCACAGATGTCTAGTTTCCACAGGAACTAACGGTTCATGAATCGGAGGTTCATAAAGAAAGTTATGACTATTTTAGTGACCAAAGATCAGTGCTTGCACCGACCTTCGAGCCTTCGCACCACCCAACGCTTGTGCCAGCACGCCCGGACTCCACCAGCGTGCCTACTTGCACACTCACTAGCCTCCAAACGCCCAAGGAAGCACCACATACTGCCTCAAGTGATCTCCCTCGTGCGCTCACTGGTCTCCAAGCACCCTAGTGAGCGCCAAACCTGAAAAAAAAATGTAATTTTGAACATTCCAACCCAATTTTTATGCCCTAACTCTCCAACCTATAAATACATCAATCTTTACCATTTAAGGAAGTTTCAAGGGGCTGAGAACGTGGCTCTTAAAACATCTCTTAGTACTAGTACTAGGGAAACTATAAATAAAATTGAGGGCTTACAATTGCACCTCTCCTTATAAAAATTTTGTCCTCGAAATTTAAAATTACATACTTCTTTTGAATAAGTGAGGGTATTGAGCTCTCATCTACTCTTCATGTTCCCACGTAGCTTCCTCAGATCCATGGTTCCTCCATAATACCTTTACTAACAAAATCACTTTGTGGTGCAACACTTGTTCTCTACGATCTAATATCTCCACTGGTTCCTTCTCGTAGGTTAGGTTCTCTTTTAGTTGCACCGGTTGCTCTCTTAATATGTGTGGAGGATCGGCCACATACTTACGAAGCATGGAAACATGGGAAACATCATAGATCTTAGCTAACTCTGGTGGCAACTGCAACCGATACAACACCTCTTCCACTTTTCCCACTATCTCGTGCAGCCCAATGTACCTTGGACTTAACTTCCCACGCTTCCCAAATCTCAATACACTCTTCCATGGCGAAACGCGCAAGAAGACTTTGTTACCCACTTGAAACTCTAAGTCCCTTCTCCGATTGTCCGCATAGCTCTTCTGTCTGTCACTTGCTATCTTTAGCCTTTCTCTGATGACTTGTATCTTTTTAGTTTTGGCTTAGACAATCTCAAGACCAATTAGCTATCTCTCACCTACCTCGTCCCAACAAATCGGGGTTCTACATTTCCTACCATATAAAGCCCCATATGGTGCCATATCAATGCTAGATTGGTAGTTGTTGTTGTATGCAAATTCTATCAGAGGCAGGTGGGTATCCTAACTCCCTTTGAACTCCATTACACATACTCTTAACATATCTTCTAGTGTTTGGATGGTTGTTTTAGATTGGCCATCTGGTTGTGGGTGAAAAGCCGTACTGAAATTCAACTTAGTGCCCAATGCTTTCTATAAGCTTGACCAAAATCTAGAAGTGAACCTCAGATCTCTATCTGACACGATGGACACTAGTATGCCATGCAATCGTATAATTTCGTCTATGTACAACTGAACTAGCTTATCCAAGGAGTAGTTATTTCTAATTGCCAGAAAGTGAGCAAACTTTGTCAATCTATCAACTATCACCCATATGGCAACATGTCTGCTCTAACTTCGTGGAAGCCTTACTATAAAGTTCATAGTGATTCCTTCCCTTTTCCATTCAAGGATGGGCAGGGGTTGCAACAAACCTGCTGGTTTCTAATGTTCAGTCTTAATCTGTTGGCAGGTTTGACACTTAGATACAAACCCTACTATTTCTTTCTTCATTCCTTTTCACCAATAGTGATCCTTCAGAGTCTAATACATCTTAGTACTCCCTGGGTGCATGGCATAAGCTGAAGAGTGTCATGATGTCTTTCTTCAAGTCTTCTACACTTGGCACACACAACCTTTGCCCCATCATCAAAGTTCTATCATCCCTTAATGAGAAATTACTCTGCTTCCTAGCCTTTATTTCACTTCTTATCTTCATCAAGTAAGGATCCCTATTCTGGAGGTCTCTAACTTGATCCACCAAAACAAGATGGACATGAAATGCAACTAACAATGCTCCAAAATCTGTCAGCTCCGGTCTAACCCATATAGATCTCAACTCCACCAATAATGGTAAGTATTCTACTTTCAATTGGGCTACTGAACTTAAGGGTTTTCGACTTAGTGCATCCGCCATCACATTGGCCTTACCAGGATGATACTCAATTGTATAGTCATAGTCCTTAATGAGTTCAATCCATCTTCTCTACCTCATATTCAACTCTTTTTGCGTGAACAAGTACTGTAGGCTCTTATGATTAGTAAAAATCCTACAAGGGACTCCATATAGGTAATGCCTCCATATCCTTAAAGCAAACACTACCGTTGTGAGTTCCAGGTCGTGTGTTAGGTAATTCTGCTCATGTTTCTTCAACTGTCTAGATGTATAAGTTATCACCTTATCATGCTACACCAGTACACAACCTAGACCCTGTCTGGAGGCGTCACAATACACTGTAAACCCATTTGTCCCTAATGGTAGCATAAGCACAAGTGCCGAGGTCAATCTTTTCTTTAACTCTTCAAAACTATGTTGGTACTCATCAGTCTACTCGAACTTCTCTTCCTTTTGTGTCAACTTAGTTAAGGGAACCGCTATCTTAGAAAACCTTTCCATGAACTTTTTGTAATACTCGGCTAATCCCAAGAAGCTTCAAACTTCTGTCACGTTCGTTGGTGGCTGCCAGTTTATTATGGCTTTTATCTTCTGGGGGTCTACAGAGATTTCTTCTACTAAAATTACATGTCCCAGAAATGCCACTTTATCTAGCCAAAACTGGCACTTACTAAACTTAGCATAAAGCTGATGGTGTCTTAAAGTCTGCAACACAACCCTTAGGTGCTCAGCGTGCTCCTCTCGGCTACCTGAATATATCAAGATATTATCTATGAACACTATCACAAACTTATCCAAATTTAAAGACCCTATTCATTAAATCCATAAAGGCGGCTGAGGCATTTGTCAATCCGAACGGCATCACCAAAAACTATAATGCCCATAGCGAGTCCTGAAAGCCGTCTTAAAGACATCTTCCTTATGAATCTTTAACTGGTAGTACCCTGACCTCAAATCAATCTTAGAAAACACTTTGGCTTTTTGGAGTTGATCAAAAAGTCATCTATCCTAGGAAGCGGGTATTGGTTCCTTATGGTCACTCTATTCAATTGTCAATAGTCAATACATAACTTGAGGCTTCCATCCTTTTTCTTCACAAACAGAATTGGAGCTCCCTAAGGCGATATACTCGGCTTAATAAAACCTTTATCCGTCAGTTCCTCCATCTGGACCTTCAATTTCTTCAATTCTACTGGGGCCATTCGGTATGGAGCTATGGAAATAGGCTTTGTACCCGAAGCCAACTCTATTTCAAACTCTATCTCCCTATCTGGTGGTAGCCCTGGAAGGTCATCTGGAAACACATCTGAGAATTTCCTAACCACTGGAACTTCACCTCATTATCCATTAGTCCCACTGCATAAACCAAGTATCCTTGACATGCCTTTCTAAGCATCTTACTGGCTTTTGCTACACTTATCATACTAGTAAGGAGCATCTTCCTTACACCATAAAAGACCACATCAAGTTCCCTAGGTCTGCTAAACCTAACTTCTTTCCTGAAGCAATCTACCATAGCATGGTGCTTCGACAGCTAATCCATCCCTAATATGACATCAAAATTCTATATGTCTAGTAGGATCAGATCCGCCTGAAATTCTTGACTAGCTATCATTACTTTACTTCCCATATAAACTTTGTCTGACAGGAGTGTATCTCCAGTAGGAAAGGATAGTACCATACCACAATCTGATGGCTCATCTTCTATTCTTACTTTTGTAATAAAATCTACGAAAATGAAGGAGTGTGTCGCCCCTAAATCAATCAACACACGAGTATTAGTATCAAACAAAGAGATAATACCTGTGACAACTTCAAGGGCAACATTTGCTTCTTGCTGAGTGACTGTATACACTCTGGCCTGACTACGGGGTCTACTAGGTTGTTCTCTGGGTGTAAACCCCTACTAGGTGCGCCACTCGACTGATCTGCACCACTGGAGCCTCTACCCTATGGGCCTCTCCTCTCGGGTCCACGACCCCCATTAGATTGCCCTGGGGTAGTAGTCCTGGCCTCTGGTTTATTGGATGAAGCTAGGCCGGGACAATCTTTAATAAAGTGGCCCTCCTAACCACACTTGAAACATACAATCCTACGCACTTACCCGAATGAGTCTTTCCAAACTTCTTACAAGTTGGCCAATTCTTCAATTCTTCTCTAGTGCTTTGGGGCCCTGTTGACTGTCTGATTGAACTCTAGCTAGATTGGGCTCCTGACTCGGTCTACAGCTAGATGACCCTATGGACTTCTTTTCAATCTTCATAGTCTTGTTAGGTCCTCCTTGATATCCATCTATCCACCTGACCAACTGCGCTTTGGGGTGAACTTTTTACGTCTAGGGATGGCCTCAACACTTCTCTCAAGTCTAGTGGCTGCTTCCACCAATACCCCATACTAAGTGTGGCCAAATGATGCTATATAAGCCTTAATTCTGGGATTAAGGCCCGCCATAAACCTGTTAACCTTCTACTTTTCTTTTTTTGCAATGAATGGCACTAATCTGGCCAACTCTAAGAATCTTTTCTCATATTCAACTACTGATTGATTGCCCTGTTCCAGTCTAAAAAATTCTTCAATCTGGGCATCCTTGTAGCTGTTGGGATAGAACTTCTCAAGGAACTCTTGCTTGAATAGGGCCCAAGTGAATCTCTCTGTGTGCTTCCTCTGTAGTGCTTTCCACCAATCCTTTGCTTGATCTTTGAGGAGGAAGGCTGAATAAGTCACCATCTGATCTTCCGTACAACCCATCACTTGGAAGATCTCTTCGTTACTTTCTATCTAAGAAAAGGCGCGCTCTAGATCACCAGTTCCATCATAAGACTTAGCGCCCAATTTTCGAGCACGTTCAATCAATCCCCCGGCCTCACGGGGTTAGTGAAGCGCCACCACTAAAACTTGGGCCATATGCTCAATATTAACCTATGCACCAGTTGGTCCGGCTGGCTAAGAGGGTTTTGCATGGTTAGGGCTAGCTGGCACATTAACAGACTCGTCAACATGCTCCTCCTCGGGCACAGGTGCCTTTGTGACTGCCCTCTTCATCCTAGCACGGCCTCGACGTTGCATGCTTCTGTAATATTCAACCATGTATGAATATGAAATGCATGAATTAGAAAACTAACAATGCATGAAAATAGCTTTTAAAATCATAAAATGTGCAACTAAAACCTTATAGACTCATGCAATTTTAAAAATTAATTCTAAAACAATTGTCAAAACGTTTACGAAACATTTTCTTAAACATCTACAAAACCGGGTTCTGATACCATGTTGACAGGACCCAATCCGGATCATACCATACCATACTAGTATCCGAAAGGCCCTGCCTGGCACCCAAATGAAATCCTTCTAAACCCTACTGATTTGGGACAAAAGAAATCTGTGGAGCGAACCCTTAAAATCTTTTCTTACTTTGTAAAACTAGAATGGGTTGGGTTTTTTTTTTTTTTTTTTCCCAATTGAAAATTTTGACAGCATAACAACTGTGTTTTCAACATTTCCAAAATACTTGCAAAGTAAAATACACTTCCAAATGGTTTCATTTTCCAACCCAACTACTTCCACAAACATACTTTCAAATTTTCTTTCCATTTCCATACAAAAGAAATCATGTAAAATTCTAAAGCATAGCTAAATTTTCATAACATATAAAATCACATGATTTAGAAATCATACAAAACCATAACCATAGGCCAAAGGCCATAACCAAAACTCATAAGAAATTAACTTAGAAAAGTACATAATTTTCATAGACTTAATAAAATTCATAAAACTTTATACACATCAAAAGATATAGGAATACAAATATTTGTTTCGAAAACCACTAAAGTATAAGATGAAATACAACAACATAAGTGGTGTTTATCTTTTTCATGTCATGCAAAATAAACATGCAAGGGAAGCATTCGTCGAATTTGTGCCCACCTATTTCAACGGAAGGGATCTCATGCCTTGGTCACCCGTGCTCACACCTGAGGAGGTTTTTGAAACAAAACAAAGAAAGAATGAGCTTAATAAAGCTCAGTGAGTACACATAAGTGTTGAAACCATAATGTTTTCTTTTCTAAAATACCTCCATAAAAACATTGGAAAGAGACTTTCATTTCTTAAATACTCAACTTGATGATTGCATAATGAAATGGACACATTTGCTAACATAAAAGATATATAAAACATTCAATAAAAATTTGTAAACATAAACATAACATCAAGCTACAAACGGATCCAAAATTCATTCGAAATGTAATCGTAACTTAAATGAAAATAGCTCGTTTGTTTCAAACTAACTTTTGCATTTTGAAATGCACCAATGATACCCCATAATACTTACAACCACGTGATAGCTAGGGAAATGCTAATCAACGTGGAGTCATGCGACGATTTAGCTACTACCACCATCCGTGACGCTTACAAAGACATCCCAACAACTACGTGCTGAATTTTACATTGCAATGCATAGCGTAAAACAACATCCCACACACGTAAAGGCGACATGACGGACTCTAAACCTCCAAAATTAGTGACACGATCCCTCCCATAACTTTGCCATACATGTCTGGGAAATACTGGCCGGGTCTTTAAATCTTACAAGAGTGGGTATACATTTGGCCTTTGAAAACTCACATACATATCAATCATTTTGTATCAAACATTGGAATCTATAAATTTCTCATTTTATTTTCATAATCATAAATCATACATTATTTGCTAAAAGGTTCAAAACTATCACTTTGAAAATTCATTTTCAAATCAAATTCATACTTACAAACTCATAATTACTAAAGTTTCCATACAAAGCATCATACCAAGAAAAGTGCTCATTTCAAATTCAACAATAGCAAACACAACATAAATCATTTCAATTTCAACAATAGCAAACACAACATAAATCATTTAACAATTCAAACTAACCACAAACTTTTCAAAAACCATTTTAGCACTCACCTTGAATTTCAAGCTTCCCTAATGAGCTTCAATGGTCTTCTCCAACTCCGCTAGCCTCTCCTTCCCCTACACATTATACTTTCGCATAGAATACACTAAATTGAGCTTCACAAAACTTATTACACCACTTTTAATTCAATTCAACCATAAAAGGGGCATATTCACTAAAAAGCTTCTCTATACGGTTTCCACTTAACCCAAGCTTTCAAATTCCGATTTCTTTCCATGAGTCCTATTTATTTTCACCTAGGAACACTCTCATATGCTTGAAATCATTGTTCGAAGCTCGAAACGAAAAATGGCTATTTTTTACCCCCTTAGGCCAATAGTATGCACAACCCTACCTAGGGCTATTCTTCATTTCATTCTTGCTCCACACTTTTTCCTAACTCACATTTAGATCACCCGTAAAGTAGTTATGAAAAATTCCAACTTTTGAGTGGCGAAATCTACGAAAAACCTCACTTTTTCACCACTTTTTCAATTCCATTTTCACATTTTCATTCCTAACCTAAATTTTCCTTTCCTTAGTGCTATACACACTCAAACATACTCTTACAATTCATTCAAACATATAAAAGAAGTGGCATTATATGACAACCACTAATGCCCTTCATATATGCCTTACAATGCAAGTTGTTGAAATTGATCTCTAATCATAGGTTTGTTTACCATGTAAACAATATGGAATCATACTTAAAAGACCTCAATTCCATTGGATTCCTACATCCCTTACTATGGCCTTACATACCTCAACACACTCCAAGTTCATCTCATTCAAGTTTTTGATGTTGAATCTCTTTGGTATTTTATCAAACACCTAATCTACAACTCATTTTATTGACATCCAATTCAAAACCAACTTAAAGTCTCTCTCATACAAACCCTAGCTCATCAAACTTACTTGGTTTTCATGCCATTTACTCTTGCTTTTATGTCTCTAACACACCTCTCTTAACACAAATAAAAACCCCTATCAAAACCAACTTAATATCTCAACACAACATCAAGCTTAAAAATCATTCCAACAAGTTCAAAGTTGATGGACTCACCTCTTTTGGCCTTGTTTCTTGCTTCCAACTTAGTCTTCTAGCTTAGATTAGCTTGATTACTTGATTAGGGGCTTGAAAATAACTTGAAACTACTTGATAACCTCTTCCTCTTCCTTGGCCGAACACATACCTCTCACCCTTTCTTTGTGCTCATGTTTTTGGCTTGTTTTTGGTGTAAAAATTTGTCAAGTGTTCCTTATATACTTATGACTTTCCATAAATGACCATTATGTCCTTAACAAATTGGTTTTTCATCCTTAAACTCTTACTTTATCTTATCTTGACCCCAATTATGATATATTTTCTTCTAATTGGTGTGTTTACTTAGTTAGAAGGGATTCAATGTAAAATCAAGTCCAAGAAGTATTGGGTTTGGATCGTGTAAGAAAAATTGCATAATTATGGATTGTCAAGCATAAAAGATGGGTTAACTTGTGACAGCTCGTGTAGAGTCATTTGTTTGATTTTTGTGAGCTACAACCTATCAAATTAAAGCCACGGATGTCTAGTTTTCATAGCAATTGACGGTTCATGAATCAGAGGTCCGCAGAGAAAGTTATGACCATCTTAGTGACCAAAGGTCAGTGCTGGTGCCGACCTGCGCGCCTTTGCACCACCCAACGCGAGTGCCAGCGCGC
Organism: Nephelium lappaceum; assembly: GCA_021234005.1. Lineage (NCBI taxonomy): Eukaryota > Viridiplantae > Streptophyta > Magnoliopsida > Sapindales > Sapindaceae > Nephelium > Nephelium lappaceum. Next base: position 27,813,514 of record CM037997.1, read on the forward strand.
TTGGACTCCACCAGCGCGCCTACCTGCGCGCTCAACAGCCTTCAGGCACCCAAGGGAGCGCCACATACTGTCCCAAGCATGCTCCTTCACGCACTCACTCGTCTCCAAGCGCTCAGGTGAGTGCCAAACTTGAAAAAAAATGTAATTTTGAACATTCCAACCCAATTTTCATGCCCTAACTCTCCAACCTATAAATACATCAATGTTCACCATTTAAGAAAGTTTCATGGGGCTGAAAATGGGGCTCTTAAAACATCTCTTAGTACTAGTACTAGGGAAACCATAAATAAAAGGGAAAAATCTAAAAAACCCCCTGAAAACGAAAATAATATCAATTTACCCCTATTTTTGAAAATATTAGCCAAATAACCCCCTACTGTTTGCGAAAAGCGGTTTCCATCGATATATTTAGTGGTTTTGTGATAAAAATAGTAAAAGACCAAAATACCTTTATTAATTAAATAAAAAATAATTAATTTTTATTTAAATCAAATAAAATATTAAAATATTAAAAATTAATCTAAATCCTCAATAAAAATTTGAAAAACAAAATTGAAGAAACCCAAATCTTCAATGAATAGTTGCAGATCTGGGTTTCTCATCAAAACAAAAATTATATATAAAAAAAAAAAAAACTCTTCAATAAATTTAAAAAAATAAAAGAAAAAAATTGAGAAACCCAGATCTTCAACTGTTCATTAAAGATCTGGGTTTAATTAAATGAAAAAAATGAAAAAAAAAACTCATCAATAAATAAAATAAAAAACAAAAAACAAAATTTCGAAAAAAATTGAGAAACCCAGATCTTCAACTGTTTATTGAAGATCTGGGTTTAATTAAATGAAAAAAAATGAAAAAAAAAAAAACTCATCAATAAATAAAAACAAAAAACAAAAAACAAAATTTCGAAAAAAATTAAGAAACCCAGATCTTCAGTTGTTTATTGAAGATCTGGGTTTAATTAAATGAAAAAAATGAAAAAAAAAAAACCTCATCAATAAATAAAAACAAAAAACGAAAAAACAAAAAACAAAATTTCGAAAAAAAAAAGAAAAAGAAAAATCCCAAATCCTTTAGAAGTTTAAAGATCTGGGTTTCCACTGCCACATTCAAAAACACAATCCCTTGCCACATCCGGAATACACAAACAACCAACAAAAAACACAAATAAACACACACCCAGGCACCATTCACACACCAGCCACTCTCATCACCATCATCACCATCACCATTTGTCACATACCCACTGTCCATCAAACCATCATCCAATACCAGCGATGAACACCATCACACATCCACTGGATCGGATCTGATAGAGATCCAAAAGAGGTCGCCAGTGGAGGGAGGAAAGGGAAGAGAGAGCAACTGCGGAGGGTGGAGAGGGACGAATGAGAGACGACGGAGGGTGGAGAGGGAAGAAAGAGCGACGACAGAGGAGGGTTGAGAGAGAAGAGAGAGTGATGACAGAGGAGGGTCATCCAATACCAGCGATGAACACCATCACACATCCACTAGATCGGATCTAACAGAGATCCAAAAGAGTGGTCGGTGGAGGGAGGAAAGGGAAGAGAGAGCAACTACGAAGGGTGGAGAGGGACGAAGGAGAGACGGTGGAGGGTGGAGAGGGAAGAAAGAGCGACGACAGAGGAGGGTGGAGAGGAAAGAGAAAGAGACACAACGGAGGAGGGTGGAGAGGAAAGAGAAAGAGAGACGGTGGAGGGTGGAAGAGGACAGTGGCGGGTGGACTTGATGAATGTTTGAGAGATTGAAGAAGAATAAGAGGAAGGAGAGAAAGAGATCGAGTGACAGAAGAAGAAGAGAGAGAGGAAGAGAGAGAGAGTGACAAAAAGAGAAGAGAGAGATAATGAGAGAGAGAGAGCTTTTTTTTTTTTAATTTAGCTTTTTAATTTTTTTGATGAAAATTTTTTATTTTTATTTAAATTTTTAATTCAATCCAACTGTTCCAACAAATATATTGACAATTATACCCTTAAAATTGACGGTTCTGTTATATTTTTGGTCAATTTACTATTTCAATTGACAGTTGGACCTTTTTAGCTAATATTTTTAAAAACAGTGGTGGTTTGATATTATTTTCAATTTTAGGGGGCAAAATGATAATATCCCTAAATAAAATTGAGGGCTTACAATAACTCTTATGTGCATAAAATTTTATATAAAACTTATGAATTGAATATCATTTTAAACTTAGACATACACAAAGCTTCATATAGAATTTGTAGTTTATAAAACATATAAAAATTTAAATCTCATTTCAATGCATAGCTTGAAATAGGAAGTCTGTAAAACTCATATATTCATAAAACTTCATAGAAAACTTATGAATTATAAAGCGTATAAAATGAATTTTTCATTTCTTAAACTTTCTCAAAACTTAAATCTCATTTAGTTATAAAACATGCTTAAAGCATATAAAATGTCTTTCTTTGCTTTTAACACTTTAAATACTTATTTTGCTTAGTATTTACTTCGCTTTCTAAAAGCACCATTCGTACCCCATAATACTTACAACCACACGACGGTTAGGCGAACACTAATTGATGTAGAGTCACGTGACGATTTTGAACTGACACCAACCGTGACACTTACTTATAAAGACATCTCGCAGTTATGTGCGGAATGCTACATCTCTTACCATAACATGAGATAATATCCTACACAAGTAGAGGCGACACGACAGACTCAATTTCTCCCAAGTTAGTAACACATCCCCCCTAAGGACTTTGCCATACTAATGTGAGATATACTGACCGAGTCTAAAACTTAATCTTATAAAGGTGGGTATACTTATGGCCTTTGAAAATCTCTTTTTCTTTAACTTATTAAGTGCAAAAAGCACAAATCTCGTTTCTGAGTGCATAAAACACTTAAACTCATATTTCTAAGTGCATAAAACATCATATCTCATTTCTAAGTGCATAAAGCACAAAATGTCATTTTTCTTAGTGCAATAAGCACTAACTCGTTTCTAAGTGCCATAAGCACCAAAATACCTTGGCTCGGTGCAAAATCACAAAATAGCTCATTTTAATCATGCAAAAGTATTCAAACAGTAAAGTACTTATTTCAAGATTTAAAACTAACATAATATAACTTTTTCTTATAAATTTTCACATAAACAACTTATCAATTGTTTTGTATCAATCTTTGAATCTACAAATGTTACTTTTGTTTGCATACTTATAAATTATAGTCTCATTGGCTAACAAAACTTAAACCCAAAACTTTGAAATTTCATTTCTAAATAAAAATCATACTTGTGAATTCATATAGGCTAAACTTTTTCATACAAAACATAATATCAATAAAAATGCCCATTTCAAAATAATAAAATGGCGAACATACTATAAAGGTTTGATATCTCAAAACAAACATAACTTTCCATACAAAATATCATATAAATCAAAATGCTCACAATAGAACTTTCCTCATGACTTTTAAAATATAATTTCAAACACTTAAACAAGTGTAGCACTCACCTAAATTTCAAGCTTGGTATTAGGAGTTCCAATGGCTTTGTTGTGCTCCGCTTACTTCCTCTTCACCTACACATCACATTCTCGCTTAGAATAGGCTAAACATAACTTCATAAAACTCATTATAATGCTTTTAACTCAATTAACTCATTTGAACACTATTTTGCCTACATAATTCCCTTCTCAATTTCAACCTAACCGAAGCTTTAAAATTCTGTTTTCTTTGCATAAATCTTACTTATTCTCACCCAGGAACACTCCTATATACAAGAAATAATTTTTTGAAACTCGAAACGAAAATCACCTAATTTGTATATGCCTTGGCCGAATGATTACTAGCCATCTCCCCCTTGCTTTTCTTTCTTCAATTCTTGCTCCATTCATCTCCCTAACTTGCTCTTAAGTCAGTCCAAAAGTCAAACCGAAAAGAAACAGCCATCGGGTAATGGTTTCTAGCTAAAAACCTTTTTTTCAACACTAATCTAGAGGCAACTTTCACATTTTTCATTTCTAATCTCAATTCTCCTTTCCTTAATGCCATACATACTCAAACATACTCATTTAATGCATTAAAACACATATATGAATTGGTATTGCATGGTAACCATGATTGCCCTTCACTTGAGGCCATAAGATACAAGTTGTCTAATTTGATTTCTAAGATTTTCCTAAGCTTATCATAGGTTTCTCTAGCATGAATTCAACATGGAATCATGCTTAAAAACATCAAATTTCATTGGTTTTATACACCCCTTACTGTGGCCCTATATGGCCTAACACATCCCAACTTTATTTCATTCAAGTTTTTCATTTTCACTCTCTTAGGCATTTCATCAAACACTTAAGCTACATCAAAATTCACTTAAAACAAACTCAATCAAACTTAGAGTTTCTTCCACCAAAACCCTAACATATCAACTTGAATGATTTTCATGTGATCTACTTCTTAATTTAGAGCTCTTAAAACTCAACTTATAACATACATAAAAATCCACATCAAAACCAACAAAATCATAAACACAAACATCAACACAACATCATTCAAACAAGCTCAAAGTTGTGGAAACCAACCTCTTTTAGCTTGAATCTTGTTCTTCTAGCTTAGGTTTGCTTGGATTCTTGGTTTGGAATTCAAAAATTGTTTGAAACTACATGATCCACCTTTCTTCATGCATGGCCGAATCTCCCTTCTCCTTCTCGTTTGTTTCTCTCGGTTTTCTTCTTGTTTGTGGCGAGAATTGGCTAAGTCAATGTATATATATTTTGATTTTTTCCAAAAATGACAATTATGTCCTTAAAAATTTGGTTTTCGTCCCTTAACTTAATTATAAATTGACCCGTAATTGATTAACTTATTTTCAATTTAAGCCCTTATTACACTAACTCGTAAGGACTTAAAGGGAACTGACCATTTACCCTTCTATTTATTCTCCAATTGGGTTCAATCGATTTCTAAAATTTCTCTACATTCATCAACATTTTCATTTATCATCCAGGACCTTAAAACATCACTTAGGGGCTAGTATTAGGAAAACCATAAAATAGAATAGAGGGCTTACATTTTCACCCCTCTTTATAAAATCGTCCCCAAAATTTAAATAACGTACATATCTCACATAAATATGAATACTGGCCCCACATCTGCTTCTTATGCTCCTACCATCTCTTATTGAGAAGTTACTTTGTTGCCCACATCTGCTTCTTATGCTTCATCAATTATGGATCCTGGGTCTGAAGTTCTCTTACTTAATCTGTTAATGACTAGACGGACATGTAATGCTGCTGATAAAGCTTCTGAGTCCATCATCTTTAATCTAACATCTATGGATCTCAACTTACTAACATAGGCAACACTCTGCCTTCAACTGGGCTAATGAGCCATTGAACTTACAGCTTAGTACATCCGTTACCACATCCACTTTACCAGGGTGATACACAATTGTATGGTCATAATATTATATGAGCTCTATCCATCTTCCCTATTTCATACTGAGCTTTCTCTACGTAAGCAAGTACTGTAAACTCTTATGATCTGTAAAGATCCTGCAGGGTACTTCATATAGATAATGCCTCTATATCCTTAAAGCAAACACTACTATCAAGACGCATAAGCTATCACTCTATCTTTCTACATCATCATACACCCTAGACCCTGTCCGGAGGCATCACAATAAACCATAAACCTATCATTCCATGATAGAAGGGTAAATACAGGCACCGAGGTCAATTTCTTCTTCAACTCCTCAAAACTACCCTGGCACTGATCTAACCATACAACTTCTCTTCTTTCCTTATCACCCTCGTCAAGCATCTATCTTTGAAAATCCTTCCACAACCTTCCTATAATAACTAGATAGTCCTAATAAACTTCTAACTTTCATCACGTTCGTGGGTGGCCGCCAATTCCTTATAGCCTCTACTTTCTGGGAATCTACTGATATTCCATCTGTTGACATCACATGACTCATAAATGTTACCTTATCTAGCCAAAATTGGCACTTACTAAACTTTACATAAAGTTGGTGCTCCCGTAATGTATGTATCACAACCTTAAATTGCTCAGCGTGATCCTCTCAGCTACTTGAATACCAAGATGTCGTCTATAAAGACCATGACAGACTCATTTAAGTAAGGTCTGAAGACTCTGTTCATGAATTCCATAAAAATGGCAAGGCATTTGTCAATCCAAACGACATTATTAGAAACTCATAATGCCCATAGCGAGTCCTGAAGGCCATCTTACGAACATCTTCCTTACAGATCTTTAATTAGTAGTACCCTAATCTCAAATCATTCTTAGAAAACACCCTGGCTCCCTGAAACTGATCACATAGGTTATCAATCCTTGGTAACGGATATTGATTTATGATAGAAACTCAGTTAAGCTATCTGTAACCTACGCATAACATGAGGTTCTCATCTTTCTTCTTTGCAAACAACATGGAGTCTTCCTAAGGCAAAGTACTCGGCTAAATGAATCCTTTACTTACTAATTCTTCTATCTGGACCTTTAACTCTTTCAACTTAACTGGTGCCATTCTATATGGCGCAACAGAGTTGGGCTCTGTACCAGAAGCTAACTCTATCTCTTTATTTGGAGGTAGCCTTGGAAGGTCCTTTAGGAAGACATATGGACTCTTTCTAACTACTGGAACCTCTTTTAATTTTAAGTTATTATTCTCTGGTTCCAATACATAAGCCAAGTACCCTTAATACGCCTTTTTGAGCATCTTATTAACTTTCCTTATACTTATCATACTCATAGGAAACATCTTTTCTCACACCACAGAATATTATATCCGATTCCCTAGGTTTGCTGAACTTCACTTTTTTCTTATAATGGTCCACTATAGCTCTATGTTTGGACAGTCAATTCATACCTAACATGGCATCAAAATCATATATATTCGATAGCATCAGGTCTGCTTCAAACGCTTGACCTGCTATGCTCACTCGGCTACTCATATAAATTTTATTCGCTATAAGCGAATCACCCGTAGGAAGTGATACTAAAATGCTGTAATTAGGGGGTTCATTCTCTATAACAATCATCCTCATATCATTTTAAATGATCATACTTAAGACTATTGACAAGACCCAATCCGAACCATACCGTACTCGTATCAGGAATGTCTTGCCTGGCACCCCAATGGAATACTCCTAAACCTCGCCAACTAGGCTAAAAGTAATTCCGCAGAGCGAACCCTTAAAACACTATTAAATTCCATTTCTTTTTAAAAGACTAAAATGGGTTGTTTTTTTTTTTTAATGAAAATTCGACGGCATAACGGCTATAATTTTGACATTTCCCAAAATACCTGTAAAACAAAATACACTTCAACTATTTTCATTATCCAACCCAACTTCTCTCACAAGCATATTTCAAAATTTCATTTCCATTTTCATACCATAAATCATGTAGAACCATAACAATAAAACATAAGGTAAAAATTCAATCCTTATAAACAAATAGCCTAGGAAAATAAACATACTTCATAACCTAAATAACCCTTACAAAACCTTATACATCTTTAAGTACATATGAGTAACAAATCTCATTTTAAAAGCCATTCAAAACACCTCATAAAATACATCAAAAGGAGTGGCTTTTCAACTTTCATAAACATGCAAAATGATTATGCAAAAGGATGTAGTCGTCGAATCATCGCCCACCTATTTCAATGGAGGGGATCTTATGCCTTGATCACCTGCGCTATCACCTGAGGAGGTTTTTGAAATAAAACAAGGAAAGAGTGAGATTATTGAAGCTCAGTGAGTGCACATAAGTTTGAAATCATAACGTTTACTTTTCTAAAATACTTCCATAAAAACATTAAAAATAAAGTTTAATTACTTAAATTCACTAATTGAAATTTCATATATAACGTAACAAAACAATAGATTTACCAACATAAAAGATGCATAAAACTCTTAGTAAAGCTTAATAACATAAATATTCATACAAAGCTACAAATGATTATGAAATCTCTTATGAAATAGAATTGTAGTTCACATCAACACAACAGTTCATTTATCAAATTACCTAGGCATTAGAAATGCACCAATGTTACCCCTTAAACTTACAACCACAAGAACGTGGAGTCACAAGGCGATTTAGCCACAAACACCATCTGTGACACTTACAAAGAGATCCAAACACCACGTGCAGAATATTACATCACAATACGTAGCGTAAGATAACATCTCACACATGTAAAATCAACACAATAGACTCTAATCCCCCAAAGTTAGTGACGCAATCCCTCCCATAACCTTGCCATACATGTGTAGGACGTACCGGCCGTGTCTATATAACTTACAAGGGTGGGCATACAATTGGCCTTTGAAAACTCAACTAAGCATATAAAAATCTTCTTTACACACTTAAATTTCAATTTTCATTTTCATTTGATTATCCATAAAACATCATTTCAATCGCCAAAATCGCTTAAAACATACTTATAAAATCATGAAAATTACACTTTCCCATATCAAATAGGATATACAAAACAATGCTCATATCAAATCCTAACATGGCAAAACACTTATAAAAGGGTTGAAACATTGAAAACCATTGAAACTTTATAAAAATCTCTTTAACACTCACCTTGAATTTCAACTTCCGTAATGGGCTTTAACGGTCCTCACTGGCTTCGCTAGCCTCTCCTTCACCTACACATTGAAATTTCGCTTAAAATACACTAAATGGAGCTTCACAAAACTTATTACACAACTTTTAACTCAATTAACTTCATTAAACTCTATTATGCCTAAAAGCTTCTCTACATGGTTTCCTTTTCATCGAAGCTTTCTAATTTTGATTTCTTTCCATAGATCCTATTTATTTTCACCTAGGAACATGCCCATATGCTCGAAATCATCGTTCGAAGCTCAAACGAAAAGTGTTCATTTTTTACCCCTCTTGGCTGAATGGTGTGCACAGCCCTACCTAGGGTTGTGCTTCACTTCTTTCTTGCTCCACACACCATCTTGACTCGCACTTAGGTCACTCGTAAAGTGGTTCTGAAAAATTCCAACGTTCAGGTGTCCAAACCTAGGAAAAATCCCCTTTTTTCATCACTTTTTAAGTGCCATTTTTACACTTTTCATTCCTAACTTCAATTTTTCCTTTCCTTAATGTTATACACACTCAAACCTACTCATACAACTCAATCAAACACACAAAAGAAGTGGTTTTCTATGACAACTCATAATGCCCTTCATAGGTGTTTTACAAAGCAAATGGTTCCAATTCAATTGTAACACTTTCATAGGTTTGTTTGTCACTTAAACAACATCAAATCATGCTTGAAATACCTCCATTTCATTAGATTCTCATACCTCTCCATATAGCCTTACAAACACTAACATAGTCTAAGTCCATTTTTTTTTAAGATTTTCATGTTGGTTCTTTTGGACATTTTGTCAAACACCTAGTCTATATCTTATTCCATTGATTTTCAATCCAAAACCAACCTAATCTCTATCTCAAGCCAACCCTAGCTCATCAATTTTAGTAGGTTTCCATGCCATCTACACATGCTTTCAAGTTTCCAAAGAATCATCTTTTAACATAGATAAAAACTTCCTATCAAGGCCAACTTAATCATCATCAAAATAACCAACACAAACATCACAAAAACTAATCCAAAAATGAGCAACTAACCTTGATTTGCTTTGTTGGATGCTTCAAGTTTGATTTCCTAGCTTAGGGAACCTTACTTGATTGATTAGAAGCCTAAAAATTGGTTGAACCAACTTTGATCATCACTTCCTTGGCTTGGCCGAACCAACTTCTTCTTCTTTTCTTTATCTCTCATTTCTCTCTTTTGGCTTGTGTGTTCTCAGTTTTTGCTTTGTTTGGTGGAGTGGCGTGAGTAAATGGTCCCAATTCTCCACTAACTTTTGTTTATATATTTATAACAGTCCCCTAATGACCATTGTGTCCTTAATTTAATTGATTTTTTCACACTTAACTATTGATTATGCTATCTTGACCCATAACTTGTAAACTTCTTTCAATTTAGTCCATAGGTCATACTAATTTAATAACTCCAATGCCTATGACCATTTTACCCTTATACTTATTTATACTTCCAATGGATTTCAATCACTCTGTCTATTTTCACAACTCTTCTTTTATTCATTTAGGGTCTTAGACTGTCTCTTAATAATTATTTAGGATTTCATACATCCCTTAAGCGTTGTTACTAGGGAAACCATAAATAAACATTGAGGGCTTACAACTACTCCGAGCAGTAATCATTTTCTTATCATCACTTCTAATAATAATCAAAACTTCGTACATCAATTTGTATATTCTTATACTTCATATAACCGTTAAATACTAAATCGCTATCCACCAAAAAACAGTCCATACTATCTTATTATCGTTTCTCATCCATACTCTTTAATACTAGTAAATCTTTTAGGAATCATATATTATGACAACAAGGTAATATCACATTCCTATAAATTTCCTTCATTTATCTCAACATGGAGCTCTATTATTTCATAACTCAAATTTCAATTTAGAGGTTACGCATCACGCTTTCGCTGCGCAACTCTACTAATTAACAATGATATCTTACTTTGAACTACTTTAACTCACCATGGATAACTATGGTCGTATCTTTTCTCTTCTCTTTCTTACCTTCACTTTGTCGACCCCTTCTCCTTACCAACTATATCTCAATTAACTAATCAATCAACTTACAATGGGTCTAGAGTAATAAACATTTCCTACTTAAAATTGATGTACCAACATCAACATAATTGGAAGTCCATATCAAATTCATCACCATGTTAATAAAATTCCATCAAAATGGCATCTAAAACATGATCTTGAGTAAATCTATAACTTACCTTATAATCACAATTGGATTCAATCTTAACACTTAAAAGTATAATAAAATACTACAATTTACACTTAACACTATATCCATTCAAATCAATTAATACATAAGAAATATATTTCTATTTCATTCCTTCTGCAACAATATACCGTAGCACAAGGCCTTAATAATCAACTTATTTCTCATACTATCTTAAAATCATAAATATATAATAAAATTGATCCTACAGAAATACTTAACCCACTCGTCAACATACTCCTCGTCATGTGTGGGTGCCTCTACGACTATCCTCCTCTTTCTCGGGCGACCACGACAATGCATACTTCTATGAGATTCAAATATGAATGAGTGGTCATGAAATGTAGGAAAACAACTTCAAAACTTTCTAAAATTTTTCTCAAACGTTTACAAAACCATAACTCTAATACCACACTAACAGGACCCAATTCGGATCTCTCCATACTTATGTCTGAAGGGCCCTGTTTGGCACCCCAACATATCCCTCTTAAACCCTACTAGACGAGTTAAGAGAAATTCGTGGAGTGAACCCTTAAAACTTTTTGCTTTTAAACTTATTTAATCAACTTCTTTTTCATAATAGTTGGGTTGTTTTTGTTTTTAAAACTAAAGTTTCGTTTCAACTTTTAAAACCAAGTTATTTTATAAAACAAAAATTTAGCAACATAACGGCTGTATTTTTAACTTAGTCAAAACCTGTAAAAGAAAATTTACACTTCTAAAAATTTCTCAAACTCAACTCAGCTTCTTTTGGCCACAAACATATATTTCAAGGGTACAAATCACAACTTTTATTTTATCAAAATTAAAAATGTAAAGTTATAAATCAAATCATTGGCCAATTCACAAATGGTTTAAAAGTAAAACTTTTATCTCGTATATGAATCTGGACCACTCATTTACTACTTAATTATATATTTAAACATAATTTTTTTCGAATACAAAATATACAAAAATGTAATTGTGTAGGAGCATTGTTGTGTCATTGCCCACTTACTCTTCTGGATGAGCCTTTTCATCTCAATCACTCACATCAATACCTGAGGAGGTTTTTAACATAAAACCAAAAACTATGAGCTTGAGAAGCTAAGTGAGTGTTTCTTTTTCTTTTCAACTAAAAAGCTTTATTTTCTTAAAATACCTCCTTAAAACTTTTCAAAATGCATTTCTATTTCTTAAAAATTCTCATAGGTTTTAAATCTTATTTCCTTGCAAAGCGTAAGTGGAAAATCTTTAAAATACATAGGAGCATAAAACTTCACATAGAGCTTATAAAGCTATAAAACTCATAAGATTATCAAATGCATATAAAACTTATATACATAAAAACTTCATATAACTTATAACTTAAAAGGCATAAATCCCATATAGTTTGCAAAACATACATATAAAAACTATAACTCTTATATGCATAAAATTTCATATAAAACTTATGAATTGAATATCATTTTAAACTTAGACATACATAAAGCTTCATATAGAATTTGTAGTTTATAAAGCATATAAAAATTTAAATCTCATTTCAATGCTAGCTTGAAATAAGAAATTTGTAAAATGCATATATTCATAAAACTTCATAAAAAACTTATGAATTATAAAGCGTATAGAATGAACTTTCCATTTCTTAAACTTTATCAAAACTTAAATCTCATTTAATCGTAAAGCATGCTTAAAGCATATAAAATTTCTTTCTTTGCTTTTAATACTTCAAATACTTACTTTGCTTTCTAAAAGCACCATTTGTACCCCATAATAATTACAACCATATGATAACTAGGCGAACGCTAATCGACGTGGAGTCACGTGGCGATTTTGAACTTACATCAATTGTGACACTTACTTACGAAGATATCTCGCAATTATGTGCAGAATGCTACATCGCTTACTATAACACGAGATAATATCCCACACAAGTAGAGGCGACACGACAAACTCGATTTCCCCCAAGTTAGTGATACATCTCCCATAGGACTTTGTCATACTAACGTGGGATATACCGGCAGAGTCTAAAACTTAATCTTATAAAGGTGGGTATACTTATGGCCTTTGAAAATATCTTTTTCTTTAACTTACTAAGTGCAAAAAGCAAAAATCTCGTTTCTGAGTGCATAAAGCACTAAAACTCATATTTCTAAGTGCATAAAACATCATATCTCATTTCTAAGTGCATAAAGCACAAAATATCATTTTTCTTAATGCAATAAGCACAAATTCGTTTCTAAGTGCCATAAGCACCAAAATACCTTGGCTCAGTGCAAAAGCACAAAATAACTCATTTTAATCATACAAAAATATTCAAACTTGTAAAATACTTATTTCAAGATTTAAAACTAACATAATAAAACTTTTTTGTATAAATTTTCACATAAACAACCTATCAATTGTTTTTGTATCAATCTTTGAATCTACAAATCTCACTTTTGTTTGCATACTTATAAATTATAGTCTCATTGGCTAACAAAACTTAAACCCAAAACTTTGAAATTTCATTTCTAAATAAAAATTATACTTGTGAATTCATAGATGCTAAACTTTTTCATACAAAATATAATATCAATAAAAATGTCCATTTCAAATTAATAAAATGGCGAACATACTATAAAGGCTTGATATCTCAAAACAAACATAATTTTCCATACAAAATATCATATAAATCAAAATGCTCACAATAGAACTTTTCTCATAACTTTTAAAATTTAATTTCAAACACTTAAACAGATGTAACACTCACCAAAATTTCAAGCTTGGTATTAGGAGCTCCAATGGCTTTGCCATGCTCCGCTTACTTCCTCTTTACCTAACATCTCATTCTCGCTTAAAATAGGCTACACATAACTTCATAAAACTCATCTTAATGCTTTTAACTCAATTAAGTCATTTGAACACTATTTTGCCTACATACTTCCCTTCTCAGTTTCAACCTAACCGAAGCCTTAAAATTCCGTTTTCTTTGCATGAATCCTACTTATTCTCACCTAGGAACACTCCCTTATACATGAAATAATTTTTTGAAACTCGAAATGAAAATCACCTATTTTGGACATGCCTTGGCCGAGAACGCTTACTGGCCATCTCCCCCTTGCTTTTCTTTCCTCAATTCTTACTCCATTCATCTCTCTAACTCACCCTTAGGTTGGTCCAAAAGTCAAACCGAAAAGAAATGGTCATCGGGTAATGGTTTCTAGCTAAAAACCTTTTTTTGGACACTAATTTAGGAGCAACTTTCACATTTTTCGTTCATAATTTCAATTCTCCTTTCTTTAATGCCATACATACTCAAACATACTCATTTAATGCATTAAAACGCATTCATGAAGTGGTATTGCATGATAACTATGATTGCCCTTCACTTGAGGCCATAAGATACAAGTTGTCTAATTTGATTTTTAATATTCTCCTAAGCTTATCATAGGTTTCTCTAGCATGAATTCAATATGAAATCATTCTTAAAAACATCAAATTTCATTGGTTCCATACACCCCTTACTATGGCCTTATATGGCCTAACACATACCAACTTTATTTCATTCAAGTTTTTCATTTTTACTCTCTTAGGCATTTCATCAAACACTTAATCTACATCAAAATTCACTTAAAACAAACTCAATCAAACTTAGAGTTTCTTCCACCAAAACCCTAACATATCAACTTGAATGATTTCCAAGTGATCTACTTCTTAATTTAGAGCTCTTAAAACTCAACTTATAACATACATAAAAACCCACATCAAAACCAACAAAATCATCATCACATACATCAATACAACATCATTCAAACAAGCTCAAAGTTGTGAAAACCAACCTCTTTTAGCTTGAATCTTGTTCTTATAGCTTAGGTTTGCTTGGATTCTTGGTTTGGAATTCAAAAATTGGTTGAAACTACATGATCCACCTTTCTTCATGCATGGCCGAATCTCTCTTCTCCCTCTCGTTTGTATCTCTTGGTTTTTTTCTTATTTGTGGTGAGAATTGGCTAAGTCAATGTATATATACTTTGCTCTTTTCCAAAAATGACAATTATATCTTGAAAATTTTGGTTTCATCCCTCAACTTTGCTTAATTATAAATTGACCCCTAATTGATAAACTTATTTTCAATTTAGTCCCTTATTACACTAACTCTTAAGGACTTAAAAGGAATTGACCATTTACCCTTCTGTTTATTCTCCAATTGGGTTCAATCGATTTCTAAAATTTCTTTACATTCATGAACACTTTCATTTATCATCTAGGACCTCAAAACATCACTTAAGGGCTAGTATTAGGGAAACCATAAAGTAGAATCGAGGGCTTACACCTGGGCTTCAGGCCATTTTCATCTTAAAGCCACAATCCCAAATATCCATTAGAATTCAAAGGCAATTCAAAAATCAATTATATGTCATACATATATACGCATTTATACATTTTCCAAAATATATACAAATGAATATATGAAATTTACAAGCATTCTATTCTTTTTGTTTCTTTTTTTTTTAATATCTATAGCATTTATACATGAATATATAACATGCACGACTCAACCCATCTAATCCTATGTCAGAGTCCCTACTACGGATGCATCAGTCCCTGTACCTGTCTTTGGGGAGATTTTGTTTATAAAAACATAAAATATGGGTGAGCTAAACGAGCTCAGTGAATGCCATAAAATTCTATTATGGTTTCTTTTTATAAAATAAACTTCCTTGAAGTTCTTTAAATATATTTATAACCCTTTCCATGCTATGAAAATAAAATCGGTTTTCTTGAAATTCAATATTTGAATTTAAATGTTTTAATAAACTTTCATTATAAATATAAATCAAACTTTATAACTCTGATTTCAGAAAACCATTTTGAAATGCTTTTAATTCTTTGTTGTAAAACATAAACAGTGGCGGCAATAAAACTTAGAAAAATTTCTATACAAAAATAGGCCAACCACTATTAATTTATATCATATGGTACCCTAAGTACGAGCTGAATGTACCATTGCTTAGCCCTCCATAGAAATTACCTTGGCTTCGGCCTCCTGTCCAGTAGGACGCTAGCCATAATATATCCTAATTCGTGCATGGACGACATACTAATCAAACCAACTGACTCAGTCCTTCCCGTTGTTAGTGACAAACTCCCCTAACACTGCCGTGCACGAATTCGAGTATTTTGACTGAAAATCTCTGTAAATTTCTAGGCGAGACAACCTTTTTATGTATCGGGTCAGTTCATCCCCACTCTTCGGCCTCGGCCTAGACCCTTACGGATTCGGATGCAACCACTCGACTACCCCCTCTATTGGGCCTTTCTTAGGCCTCAACCTTTAAGGATTCGAGTAGCAGGTATTTTCCCATGATCTATCTTTAACTTTATTATGTTCTAGAATGCCTATCAGGCATACCATAGGTTTATAAAACATTTCTATTTCAATTACTTTTCATATTTCACATTTTGAATTTCTTTAAAACTTTAATAAATTTAAGAGGTACTAATAACTTTATTTACTTTAGCAAAAATTATTTCCAAATATTTCAATTAATAACTTTAAACATAAACATAAAAATTAAAATAGATAAACATATAATGATTTTAAATCGTTTGGGAAGGGACACTCACCTATTTCTTTAACTCGCCTCACTATAGCGCGTAATTTAGACTTTCCTTTGTTTCCCCATCGCCTACATATTTTCGTATTCTAGTTTTAGAAAACATTGCCACTAAAATTAACTATTTATATTTACTTCCATTGGCACATTAATGTACATTCAACCATTTTACAATCTAATAGTCTTCCCTTCAATTTCAATTTACTCCTATTGTCCATATAACTCTTAAAATCATTCAAATAATCCACAAACAACTTTTCACCACAACAAACACATTAATGCCAAAGTATGGCAGCTTATTAACCCACATTTTGCTTCTAATTTTAACATCACATTATAACACTTTAACACATAAAAAACATTTCCATTGAACTCAATTTTTCTCATCTATGCATTAAATCAATTCTTGGAACCATTTCAACTCTCTTAGGCCAAATGCACTCCATCTTTTACACCATCCTTCTAACTCAATTTTTCTCATCACAATCACATTCAAATGCATATATTATGATACAAATTCAAGTTAAACTCATGAAACAATACACTTAAACATCAATACTAACTTTGGTCGTAAACTACATCCTTTATTATCCAACCCATTTATTTTCAATTTCATGTCATAATCATCATCAAAATAGCCGACAAATCATGCCAAAACAATCAAAACAATCATCCATCACATTACACTTCTCATGGCCGAATATATGGTAATATAAGCTATCATGTTTTTTATTTTCATTTCAACATTTCCACTTGGTATTCTAACTCATTTCATGTATGAATTTCACTCAAACACATCAAACACAACTTGAATTACATAACCCTTCCTTAGTCGTGCACCATACTCATCATATCATCAAACTTCTTCAAGTTTCTCACTCGAAATTCAATTAAAATCACACTAATTATCATGGCAGCAAACTAAAATTCAAAACTGCATCAATCACACTTTAGATCACAAGATTAACTTAGTTGTATTGTAAGCCCTTGATTTATATTTAAGGTTTCTCTAGTATTAGTCCCTAAGTGATGATTTGAGATCCTAATTGATCCATGAAAGTGCCTAAGATTGTAAAGAATTTTTAGAGATTGATTGAACCCAAATTGGAGAATAAATAGAAGGGTAAAATAGTAAATGGCCTTAAATGATGATTAAGTATGATAAGGGACCAAATTGAAACAAAGATATCCATATAGGGGTCAATTTAGAATTAAGCAAAGTTGAGGGATGAAAACCAAATTTTGAAGGACATGCTTGTCATTTTGAAAATTGCTGGAGTATAAAAAGTTGAAATTTTTTCACCCTTAACATAAATTCAAGCCAAAAACCATGAGACACAAAAACAAAGAGAGAAACCGAGAGAGAGCAAAGGGTGCATTCGGCCAAGCTTAGGTGAAAGGGGATCAAGTGATTTCCATCCATTCTCAAGCTTCCAATCAAGAGTTTAAGTTAATCCAACCAAAAGAATCAAGTGTAGAGCCAAAAACAAGTAAAAAAGAGGTTAGTTAATCAACTTTTGAGCTTGTTTCAATGATGTTTGTGTTGGTGATTTTGTGGGTTTTTGATTGAGGTTTCCATGTTAATCATGACTTGAGTTCTAAGAGGTCTAAAATAAGAGTAAATCATGTAGAGCCATTTAAGTTTGATGAGTTAAGGTTATGTAGGAAAAACCTAAGTTTGAGTTGAGTTTGATCTCATTGAAATAAGTTGTTTATTAGGTGTTTGATGAAATGCCTAAATGATTTAACATGCAAAAATTGAAGGAAATGAACTTGATGTGTCAAAGGGCATGAAAGGCCATAGTGAGTGTAAACCCTCGATTTTCTATTTATGGCTTTCCCAGTAATAGTCCCTAAGTAATGAGTTGAAACCTTAAATGAACAATGAAAGTGTCTAAGATTGTAGAGAATCTTTAGAGATTGATTTAAACTCAATTAGAGAATAAATGAAAAGGTAAAATGGTAAATGGTGTTAAGTAATTATAAGTGTGACATAAGGACTAAAATGAAAACAAGTTTTAATATTTGGTTTCAAATAGAATTAAGTTAAAATTGAGGGACAAAAACCAAATTTTCTAGGACAAGATGGTCATTATTAATATTGTTAGTGGATAAAGTGTGAAAATTTCAGCCTATTAACATAATTCAAGCCATAAAACCATGGCAAAACAAAGAAGAAGTTGATAGAGGCCGAGAGAGAGACCGAAAGTGAGCAAGAGATTTGGCCAAGAGGAAGAAGAAGAAGATCAAGTGAATCCAAGCCATTTTCGAGCCTCCCATCATGCCTTCAAGCCACCCCAAACTAGAAGATCAAGCTAAAATCAAGAGCAAGAAGCAAAAACGTGAAACCAAGAGAAGCAAGGAGTGTGTTCAACCATGTGAGGGAGAGGGGAGATCAAGTGATTCCACCCCATTTTCGAGCTTCCAATCTAGTTTTCAAGCTCACCTGAGTTAGAGAACCAAGTTAGAGCAAAAAACGAAAGTGAAAAGAGGTGAGCTTCATCTGATGTATGTGTTGATGTTTAGTTCGAAATTTGATTTGGGTTTTGATTTATGATGTGAGGTGAGCATTTAGTGACCAAAAGCAAGAGTGGAGCATGTAGAGCCATGTAAGTTTGAGATGCTAGGGTTGTGTTGGAAAAACCCTAAGTTTGATTTAAGTTTGGTTATAATTGAAATGAGTTGTGTACTAGGTGCTTGATGAAATGTTTGAAAGAATTAGTATGAAAAATTTGACAAAACCCAATCCAAATCTTACCGTACTTACATCTGGAGGGCCCTGCCTGGCACCTTAATGGATCCCTCCTAACCCTACTTAATGGGCTAAGAGAAACTCGCGTAGCGAACCCTTAAAATATTTTCTTACTGAATAAAATGGGATATTATGAAAAACCCCCCTGAAAGCAAAATAATCGAAATTTACGCCCGGTTTTCATTTTATTAGGTAAACCGCCCCCTACTACTTAAAAAAAATCAACCGGTGTTAACATTCAAGGGTAAAATGGTAATTTAATAAAATAATTAAAATTTTAAAATGAAAAAAATTATAAAAAACTTTTAAAAAAATTAAAATTAAAAAAAAAATCATCAATCATACTAATTTACCAATTCAACCTATCAATCCAAAATCCTAAACATAAAAACACATTAACAACATCACCCAAAACTGATAGAACTGACATCACAAACAACAGTCCTAAAATACCAAAACAATCTAAAAACATCAAAATCCAACAACCAAAAACCACTTAAAAAAATAAAAACCACAATCAACCAACCAATTCGAACCCAGTTTCTGGGTTCGAATTGGAACCCAGTTCAATTGAACCCAGAAAGTGGGTTCCAATCGAACCCATAAATGGGTTCCAATGGAACCCAGAAACTGGGTTCGAATCGAACCTAGTTTCTAGGTTCCTTCGAACCCAGAGAAGTATAAGCGCAGAAGAAGAAGAAGACGAGCAAAAGAAGAGCAAAAGAAGAAGAATCGAACCCTGAGAAGAACAAGAGCAGAAGAAGAAGAAGAAGAAGAAGAAGAAGATGAGCAAAAGAAGAAGAAAAAGAAGAAAAAGAGAGAGTGGAGAGAAAGAGGGATTTTGGGTGAAGAGAAATGTTTTTTTAAATCTTTTATTTTTTATTTAATGTTTTAATTAATTAATAATTTAAAAGACATTTTAGTCATTTCATAAGTTTGAAGGGTATAAGAGGAATTTTATAGGATATGGTAAGGGTATTTTGGTCATTTCACTATTTCGGATGGAAAATGTTAACATTTTGGACGAAAAGTTAACAGCAGGGGGCGGTTCACCTAATAAAATGAAAACGGGGGGTAAATTTCGATTATTTTGCTTTTCAGGGGGGTTTTTCATAATATCCCTAATAAAATTAGAATGGGTTGGATTTTTTTTTTTTTAATTAGAAAATTCGACAACACAAAGGTTGCGTTTTTAACTTAACCAAAATAACTTGTAAAGGAAAATACACTTCCATATACTTGTATTATTCCACCCTAACTTCTTTTGCCTCAAACATACTTATTATGGCATAAATCAAATTTCCATTTCGTTAATAATCAAAAGCATAAAATCATAAATCAAATGCAATTTCATACATAATTAATTTACCACTCATTTACGATTTAAACATATATTTAGATACGATTATTTTCAAATACAAAACGTGCACAAATATATTATTACAGAAGCATGGTCGTGTCGTCACCCACTTACTCTTCTGGAGGAGCCTTCTGCTATCGGTCACCCACTTGAGGAGGTTTTTAAACATAAAAACAGAAAATGATGAGTTATGGGAGCTCAGTGAATGCTTATTTTCTTTTTAACTTAAAATATTTTATTTCTTAAAATACATCCTTAAAACTTTTTAAACTTCATTTACAATTCTTAAAATTTCTTATAAGTTCCAAAGCGTACCTAAAACTTCTCATAAATTTTGTGAGTGCAAATCCATAAAACGTATATATGCATAAAAATTTTTCGTAAAACTTATAAAATCGTAGAACCTATAAAAGTATCGAAATACCTATAAAACTTATAATTTAGAAAATAATTTGAACTCATACATACATAACGTTCCATAAAAACTTAAAAATTAATAAACATATAAGAAATTCTTATTTCTTAAGCTTTCTCAAGTTTGAAAATTCAATTTCAAAACATACATAGAGATCTTTAAAGCTCATGTATAATCAAACTTCATGTAGTTCATATCTTAAAATGAAAACTTAAACCTTACTTCGATTGTAAAATATACAAATAAAAATTATAAACCTTTAAATACGTGAAGTCTTATATAAAGCTTTTAAATTGAACCATATCTTGAAACTTAAATATACATATAAATTTCATATAGAACTCATGATGCACAACGTATATAAGAATTGAAATCTCAATTCAATGCATAGCTTAAAATAGAATTTCCATAAAGCTCATAAATATTCCTAAAACGCCATAGAATACTTATGGATTGGAG
The DNA here is from genome assembly GCA_021234005.1 of Nephelium lappaceum. Taxonomy (NCBI): domain Eukaryota; kingdom Viridiplantae; phylum Streptophyta; class Magnoliopsida; order Sapindales; family Sapindaceae; genus Nephelium; species Nephelium lappaceum. Next base: position 27,834,949 of record CM037997.1, read on the forward strand.
AAAACTTAGTTTCATTTGATCGTAAAGCATAATTAAAACATATTAAATATTTTCCTTTGTTTTCAATACTTAAAATACTTACTTAATTTTCGAAAAATACCATTCGTACCCTGTAATACTTATAACCATGCGATAGCTATGATAACGCTAACCGAAGTGGAGTCACATGACGCTTTTAACAGACACCAACCGTGACAGTTACTTACTTACAAAGATATCCTGTAGTTATGTGCGGTATGTTACATCGCTAACCATAACACGAGATAATATCCCACATAAGTAGAGGCGACACGATAGACACCCTGGACTTGCCATACTGTTGTGGGACATACCGGTCGGGTCTAAAACTTACATATAATAGTGGGTATACTTATGGCCTTTGAAAATCCATTTTATTTTCTTACTTAGTGCAAAAAGCACAAAAATTCTCTTATTGAAGTGCATTAAGCACTAAATCTTAATTCAAAATGCATAAGATACAAAATTCATATTTTAAAATGCATAAGGCTTCAAATTTCATTTTCTTAGTGCATAAGGCACAAAATATTCTTTTGTTAAGTGCCAAAAGCACAAATAACTTATCCTTTAAATCCATAAATATCGTTTTCATTTGCTTACATATAAAACATAGTTTAATTCATAAAAGAACTTAAATTCAACTTAAATTTCAAATTAAACAACCTCATACTTATAAAATCATAAATATCAAAATCTCCGTACAAACGTCATATAATTTAAAATACGTATGCCAAGTGTTAAAATGACAATTATACTTACAAAATGCTTACACTTAGATCAAGCATAAATAAATATATATATATATAAAGTCGCTTAACCCTCACCATAAAACTTATTCTTATACCATTTCCAACTAATTAAAATTTCTTCAAAACAAAATATAGTATTCACAAGAAATCTTCCTTATAACATTCAAATATGATTGCAAGCACTTAGAAAAATAAAGTGAAGCACTTATAATAAAAATTTCATATGATTTTCAATTATAATTGCAATTTACTTCAAAACAAAGTAAAGCACTCACAATAGAGATTTTCCTTATACTTTTTCGAATCTCATTTTAAATATTTCAAAATAGAGTGCAACACTCACCTTAATCTCAAGCTCGGCGTTAGGAGCCTCAAAGGCCCTTTGCTCGTTCGTCCTACTTGTCCTTCACCTACACATCATATATTCGCTTAGAATAGGCTAAACTTAACCACTCAAAACTCATTACATAGCTTAGAACTCAATTAATTCGCTTGAAAACTATTTTACCAACTTACTTCCCTATTCGGTTTCAACCTAACCGAAGCTTTAAAATTCCATTTTCTTAGCATGAATCCTACTTATTCTCACCCAGGAACACTCCCATACACACGAAACCATCATCCGAAGCTTGGAACAAAAATTGGTCTTTTTAGACCTCCCTTGACCGAATGTAACAGAGCCCCCTATCCTTTGATTTTCTTCACTTAATTTTTACTCCACACATCCTCTTGACTCACATTCAGATCACCCGTAAAGCGGTTCTAAAAAATTTCAACTTTCGGGTGTCTAAAACTAGGAAAAACCCTATTTTTCCATCACTTTTTAAGTGTCATTTCCATATTTTTCCATCTTAAATCTTATTTCTTCTTTCCCTAATGTCAAACATACTCAAATATACTTATTTAATGCATGGAAACACATACATGGGGTGATATTTCATATTATCCATTAATGCCCTTCACTTTAAGTTATCCAATTGAATTTCTAACATTGATGTTAACTTATCTTAGGTTTCCTTATCAAAATTCCAACATGGAATCATACTTAATGACATTAAATAACATTAGTTCCATAGTCCCCTCATTAGGGTTCCATAGTCCCCTCATTAGGGTCTTACATGGCCTAACACATAAACAACTCATTTCACTCAATTTTTGCATTTTTCGTCACTTAAGCATTTTGTCAAACACTTGGTGAGCATAAAATTTCACTTAAAACAATTTCCATCAAACTTGGTATTTCTTCCAACAAAACCCTAGCCTATCAAATATAATCATTTCCATAGGATTTATACTTAGTTTTTGTCTCATAAAACTCCACTTTGATTATCCATAAAAACCCATACCAAAAACCTCACCTCATGAACAACCACTATAGACACATTTAAAAGTGATGGAACTCACCTATTTTTGGCTTCAATCTTGTTCCAAGCTTAAGGTTGCTTGATTACTTGATTTGGAGGTTGAAAGTTGATTGAACTAACTTGATTCACCATCCCTCATGCATGGCCGAACACATCCCCTTTGTTTCACTCTAGTCTCGGCTTTGTGTTGTTTGAGTGGTGAGAAAAAATGAAGCAAAAATAACTAAAGCCCACATATTTATACTTATAGCATTTCCATAATTAGATTTTGACTCTTAACTCTTACTTATTCCACCTTGGCCCATGTCATGTAAACTTATCTCCATTTGATCCTTACTTCACTTTCTCTTAATCCCACTTTGACCCCAAGTAGGAAAATTTATTTCATTTTAGTCCCTTATCATACTTACTATTCACTTAATACCATTTATAATTTATTCCGAAATAAATTCCAAATTAATTTTAGGAAAAAATCCAAAAAAAACCCCTGAAAATGAAATTAATATCAATTTACCCCACTTTTTGAAAATATTAGCTAAAAAACCCCCTACCGTCTCCCAAAAGCGGTTTTCATCCAGATTTAAAGCGGTTTTGTGAAAAAAACAATAAAAGACCAAAATACCCTTATAATATTAAAAAATTAATAAATTAAAAACAAACAATTAATCAATTATCAAATTATCTTTTAATAACCAAAATTAAAAAATAAAAATTAACTTTAAATTAATTTTAAAAAATTAAATAAAATTAAATAAATTAAATAAAAGAAATTTTCATCATATGTAAAAATTAATTTGAAAAAAATAAAAAATTAAATAAATTTAACAAAACAAAAGTAAAATAAAAATAAAAATTAAATAATTTTTTAAAATTAACCTCCACCCTCCATCTCAAGATGGATGGTGGAGATTAATTTAAAGAAAATTAATAAATTAAATAAATTAAATTCAAATAAAAAGTAAATAAATTAAATTAAATTAAAATTAAATAAAAAAAATTCCAACAAATATCCACATTTGAAAAAAAATTAAAAATTTAATAAAACTTAAAAAAGAAAAAACAAACGAACGAACACAGTGCTTGGGTTTGTTTGAATAACATACATATCCCAGATCCAAAGAAAACAACCAATAACATACATACAGATCCAATAAACTCAGTTACTAGCTTTACAACAATCAAAACTCAGATCAAGAGACAACAACTCACAACAACCAAAACCCATAATCTTCATCATCATCATATTTTGTCCAATTACATCAAAACATCAAAACCCAGATTTCATCATACATCAAACCCAGATTTCAGATGCCCGTAGATCCACCTCCACCGTTCTTCACTATCCTGCCCGCAGATCCACCTTTGTCGTTCTTCCCTATCCTCTCCACCTTCTCCACGAACGGCGTCGGTAACAACGTTCGCACGATCTGATCTATCTCCGTACCACCGCTCCGCTCGACTCCTCAACGCCACACGCCATAGCACACAGCCCGTCGTTCCTCACCGTCCTCTCTATGATCTCCGCCACGATGTCGTTTCTCCTCCGATCGATCTCCTCTTCTTTTGCTTCCATCATCGACTGGTCACCGTCACCGGTGGTGTAAGAAGAGAGAGAACCTACTAAGATGTAGTGATAGAGAGTGAGAGAAATAGAGATGGTGAGTGATGGAGAGAGAAAGAGACTGAGATGGAGTGACGATGAGTGACCGGAGAGACGAAGAGAGGCAGTGAGTGACCGGAGAGACGAAAAGAGGCGGTGAATGACAGAGAGAAAGAGACTGAGTTGGAGAGAGAGAGAGAGAGAGAGAGAGAGAGAGAGAGGTGTGAGTGGCAGAAAAAAAGAGAGGGTGAGAGTGGTTCTTGTTTTTGTTTTTTTCTTTTTTTTTTAATTAAAAGATTACATATTATATTTCAGCTATATTCCATTCTTTATGGGCATGTTTAATTACCTTTATACCCTCGATATTAACAGATCTGTCACTTTTTTAACCGTTTTACTATTTCAATTGACGATTGGATATTTTTGGCTAATATTTTCAAAACCAGTGGTGGTTTGACATTATTTTCATTTTGAGGGGGCAAATTGATAATAACCCTTAATTCTATGATCACTCATTCATCAAATTGACTTTACAATACTCTAATTAGATCTCTTAGGACTCAATCCATGGCTTCGAAAAAAGTTCAAACGGAGTTTAGGTTAACAGTATTCACAATCCTGTTTATAAGAGCGTTTTCGGTGGACAACTTTCGGAACCTTCAGAAACTACCCAAACGGACTCATTTTTACTCCGTTTTAGTTTTATTGGGTCATACTAATCATTCTAATTATTTTCGATTTTTCAGGATTCGTCTCAAAATTTCACTATTCATCGGGTAATATTCACCCGAAAACACTATTCACCTGAAAATATTACTATTCATCCTTAAATTCACTGTAAATCATAAAATGAAAGTTTGGGGTTCTACAATTCACCCCCCCACCCCCCTTATTAAAATTTCGTCCTCGATATTTAAATCACATACATATTTCATAGGGTTCCTATATTGGGCACACATAACCTTTATCTCATCATTTCTTACTTAATGTCCATGAATCTTAACCTTACAAACATAGGTAATACTCTGCCTTCCACTGGGCCACTGAACCGTGGAACTTACAGCTTAATGCATCCATTACCATATTCACTTTTCTAGGGTGGTACCTGATTGCATAATCATAATCTCATATTAACTCTATTCATCTTCCCTATCTCATATTAGGCTCTTTATTTTACTCCAAAATCATACACCCTAAATCTTAGCAATTTTACTTAAATGAGGCCTGAAATTTTGCTTAGCAATTCCATAAAAACGGATAGGGCATTCATCATTCCAAACTATATTACTTAGAAACTCATAATGCCCTTATCTAGTTCAAAAGGCCATCTTAAAAACATCTTCCTTATGTATCCTTAATGATATCTTACTCTTAATTCAATCTTAGAAAACATCCTGGTTCCCTAAAATTGATTAATTAAATTATCAATCCTTGGTCACTGATATTGATTCCTTATATCCACTCGGTTCAACCATCTATAACTTATGCATAACCTGAGGTTATTATCTTTCTTCTAAGCAACACTGGGGCTTCCCATAACGAAGTACTCAGCTTACTAAATTCTTCACATACTTATTCTTCCATTTGGATTTCTAATTACTGAAACCCCTTCTAATCTTAACTTATTATTCTTTGGTGCCACTGCATAAACCAGGTACCCTATTATGCCCTTCTTAACATTTTATTAGCTTCCATCATACTTATCATATTCGTAGGAAGCATCTTCCTTATACTTACATCTGATTCCCTAGGTCTGCTTAACTTCACTTCCTTTTTACAACCATCCATCAAAATTTTATACTTAATCAGACAATTCATACTTAGTATGACATCGTAGTCATATATATCCAGTAGCATCAGGTCTGCCTTAGACTCTTGACTTGTTAGGTTCACTCTGCTACCCATATAAACTTTATTCGTTATAAGCGAATCATCCGTAGAGAGCGATATTAAATTGCTATAATTAGGGGGTTCCATTCTATACTAATCATCCTCATATCATTTTAAATAATTATACTTAAGGATATTTCGGACGATAATCATTTTCCTATTATCACTTCATCACTTCTAATAACGTCAAAACTTAATAAATCGATTTACATAGTCTTATACTTCATATAACCGTTAAATATTAAATTACCATCCATCAATAGACAGTTCATACTTCCTTATTATCCTTCTTATCCATAATCTTTAGATTAATAACTCTTTTAAGAATCATATACCATAACAATGTAGTATCGTATTCTTATAAATTTCCTTCATTTACCTCAGCCCTAATATCTATTATTTCATAACTTCAAATTCAATTTAAAGGTCACGCATCATGTTTCCATTGTGCCACTCTACTAACCAATCATAATATCTTACTTTGGATCACTTAGATCACCATAAATAATTATTGTCATATCACTTCTCTTTTCCCTTCTTACCTTCGCTTGGTTGACCCATTTTTCTTACCAATCATACATCAATTTATTAATCAAAGTAACTTACAAGGGGTCTAAAGTAATATTCGTTTCCTTACTTAAAAATCAATGCGCCAACATCAACATAATTGAAAATCTTATCAAATTCATCACCAATACTTACATACTTCCATCAAAATGGCGTCTAAGACATAGTCTCGAATAAATCCATAACTTACTTCATAATCATAATTGAATTCAATCTTAATGCTAAAAAATACAACATCATACCACAATTCACGCTTATCACTATATTCGATTCATATCGATTTATGCATAAGGAACATCTTCCTCTTTCATTCCTTTCTTTTTTTTTTTTTTTTTTTGCAACTATATACCATAACACAAAGCCTTAATAATCAACTTATCTCCCTTATTATCTCAAAATCATAAATACCTAATAAAATTGATCCTTTAGGAATACTTAACCTACTCATCAACATACTCCTCTTCAGGTGTGGGTGCCTCCGCGGCTATCCTCCTCGTTCTCGTGCAATCACGACAATGCATGCTTCTATGAAATTTACATATGAATGAGTGGTCATGAAATGCATGAAAAAAACTTCGAAACTTTAAAAAATCTTTTGCAAAAGTTTTCAAAACCTTAGCTCTGATACCACTTTAATAGGACCCAATCCGAATCTTACCGTACTTACATCCGGAGGGCCCTACCTGGCACTCCAACGGATCCCTCCTAACCCTACTTAATGGGCTAAGAGATACTCGCGGAACGAACCCTTAAAATATTTTCTTACTTAACAAAATTAGAATGGGTTGGAATTTTTTTTTTTTTTCAATTAGAAAATTCGACAGCACAACGACTGCGTTTTTAACTTAACCAAAATAACCTGCAAAGGAAAATACACTTCCATATACTTTTATTATTCCAACCCAACTTCTTTTGCCTCAAACATACTTATTATGGCATAAATCAAATTTCCATTTCGTTAATAATCAAAAGCATAAAATCATAAATCAATTGCAATTTCATACGTAATTAATTTACCACTCATTTACAATTTAAACATACATTTACATACGATTATTTTCAAATACAAAATGTGCACAAATATATTATTACAGAAGCATGGTCGTGTCGTCACCCACTTACTCTTCTGGAGGAGCCTTCTGCTATCGGTCACCCACTTCAATACTTGAGGAGATTTTTAAATATAAAAACAGAAAATGATGAGCTATGGGAGCTCAGTGAGTGCATATTTTCTTTTTAACTTAAAATATGTTATTTCTTAAAATACCTCCTTAAAACTTTTTAAACTTCATTTACAATTCTTAAAATTTCTTATAAGTTCCAAAGCATACCTAAAACTTCTCATAAACTTTGTGAGTGCAAATCCATAAAATGCATATATGTATAAAACTTTTTCATAAAACTTATAAAATCGTAGAACCCATAAAAGTATCGAAATACCTATAAAACTTATAATTTAGAAAATAATTTGAACTCATGCATACATAACGTTCCATAAAAACTTAAAAATTAATAAACATATAAGAAATTCTTATTTCTTAAGCTTTCTCAAGTTTGAAAATTCAATTTCAAAACATATGTAGAGATCTTTAAAGCTCATGTATAATCAAACTTCATGTAGCTCATATCTTAAAATGAAAACTTAAACCTTACTTCGATCGTAAAATACACAAATAAAAATTATAACCCTTAAATGCGTAAAGTCTTATACAAATCTTTTAAATTGAACCATATCTTGAAACTTAAATATACATATAAATTTCATATAGAACTTATGATGCACAACGTATATAAGAATTGAAATCTCAATTCAATGCATAGCTTAAAATAGAATTTCCATAAAGCTCATAAATATTCCTATAACGCCGTAGAAAACTTATGGATTGGAGAAAACTTAGTTTCATTTGATCGTAAAGCATAATTAAAACACATTAAATATTTTCCTTTGTTTTCAATACTTAGAATACTTACTTAATTATCGAAAAGCACCATTCGTACCTCGTAATACTTACAACAACGCGATAGCTATGATAACGCTAACCGATGTAGAGTCACGTGGCGCTTTTAACAGACACCAACCGTGACACTTACTTACTTACAAAGACATCTCGTAGTTATGTGCAGTATGTTACATCGCTAACTATAACATGAGATAGTATCCCCCAAAAGTAGAGGCAACACGACAGACTTAAATCCCCCCTGAGTTAGTGACGCATCCCCCCTGGACTTGCCATATTGTTGTGGGACATACCGACCGGGTCTAAAACTTACTTATAATGGTGGGTATACTTGTGGCCTTTGAAAATCCATTTTATTTTCTTACTTAGTGCAAAAGCACAAAAATTCTCTTATTGAAGTGCATTAAGCACTAAATCTTAATTCAAAATGCATAAGATACAAAATTCATATTTTAAAATGCATAAGGCTTCAAATTTCATTTTCTTAGTGCATAAGGCACAAAATATTCTTTTGTTAAGTGCCAAAAGCACAAATAACTTATCCTTTAAATCCATAAATATCGTTTTCATTTGCTTACATATAAAACACTGTTTAATTCATAAAAGAACTTAAATTCAACTTAAATTTCAAATTAAACAACCTCATACTTATAAAATCATAAATATCAAAATCTCCGTACAAACGTCATATAATTTAAAATATGTATGCCAAGTGTTAAAATGACAATTATACTTACAAAATGCTTACACTTAGATCAAGCATAAATATATATATATATATATATATAAAGTCGCTTAACCCTCATCATAAAACTTATTCTTATACCATTTCCAACTAATTAAAATTTCTTCAAAACAAAATATAGTATTCACAAGAAATCTTCCTTATAACATTCAAATATGATTGCAAGCACTTAGAAAAAATAAAGTGAAGCACTTATAATAAAATTTTCTTATGATTTTCAATTATAATTGCAATTTACTTCAAAACAAAATAAAGCACTCACAATAGAGATTTTCCTTATACTTTTTCGAATCTCATTTTAAATATTTCAAAATAAAGTGCAACACTCACCTTAATCTCAAGCTCGGCCTTAGGAGCTTCAAAGACCTTTTACTCGTTCCGCCTACTTGTCCTTCACCTACACATCATATATTCGCTTAGAATAAGCTAAACTTAACGACCCAAAACTCATTACATAGCTTAGAACTCAATTAATTCACTTGAAAACTATTTTACCAACTTACTTCTCGATTCGGTTTCAACCTAACCGAAGCTTTAAAATTCAATTTTCTTTGCATGAATCCTACTTATTCTTACCCAGGAACACCCCCCCACCCCAATACACACGAAACCATCATCCGAAGCTTGGAACGAAAATTGGTCTTTTTAGACCTCCCTTGGCCGAATGTAACACAGGCCCGTATCCATTGATTTTCTTCACTTAATTTTTACTCCACTCATCCTCTTGACTCACATTCTGATCACCCCTAAAACGGTTCTGAAAATTTCCAACTTTCGGGTGTCCAAACCTAGGAAAAACCCTATTTTTCCATCACTTTTTAAGTATCATTTCCATATTTTTCCATTTTAAATCTTGTTTCTTCTTTCCCTAATGTCAAACATAATCAAATATACTTATTTAATGCATGGAAACACATACATGGGGTGATATTTCATAGTATCCATTAATGCCCTTCACTTTAAATTATAAAGAATAAGTTATCCAATTGAATTTCTAACATTGATCTTAACTTATCTTAGGTTTCCTTATCAAAATTCCAACATGGAATCATACTTAATGACATCAAATAACATTAGTTTCATACTCCCCTCATTAGGGTCTTACATGGCCTAACACATAAACAACTCATTTCACTCATTTTTTGCATTTTTCTTCACTTAAGCATTTTGTCAAACACTTGGTGAGCATAAAATTTCACTTAAAACAATTTCCATCAAACTTGGTATTTCTTCCAACGAAACCTTAGCCTGTCAAACACAATCATTTCCATAGGATTTATACTTAGTTTTTGTCTCATGAAACTCCACTTTCATTATACATAAAAACCCATACCAAAAGCCCCACCAAAACATCACACAAACATCATGAACAACCACCATAAACACATTTAAAAGAGATGGAACTCACCTATTTTTGGCTTTAATCTTGTTCCAAGCTTGTTTTTCTAGCTTAAGGTCGCTTGATTACTTGATTTGGAGGTTGAAAGTTGATTGAACTAACTTGATTCACCATCCCTCATGCATGGCCGAACACATCCCCTTTGTTTCACTCTAGTCTCAGCTTTGTGTTGTTTGAGTGGCGAGAAAAAATGAAGCAAAAATAACTAAAGTCCACATATTTATACTTATAGCATTTCCGTAATTAGATTTTGGCTCTTAACTCTTACTTATTCCACCTTGGCCCATGTCATGTAAACTTATCTCCATTTGATCCTTACTTCACTTTCTCTTAATCCCAATTTGACCCCAAGTAGGAAAACTTATTTCATTTTAGTCTCTTATTGTACTTACCATTCACTTAATACCATTTATAATTCATTCCGAAATAAATTCCAAATTTACTATACAATACTCTAATTAGATCTCTTAGGACTCAATCCATGGCTTAGAAAAAAATTCAAACGGAGTTTAGGTCAACAGTATTCACAATCCTGTCTATAAGGGCATTTTCGTTGGATAACTTTCGGAACCTTCAGAAACTGCCCAAACGAACTCATTTTTACTCCATTTTAGTTTTATTGGGTCCTACTAATCATTATAATTATTTTTGATTTTCCAGAGTCCGTCTCAAAATTTTACTATTCATCGAGTACTATTCACCTAGAAATACTATTCATCCATAAATTCACTGTAAATCTTAAAATGAAAGTTTGGGGTCCTACAAAATTTGAGTGAAATAAGCTTGGTGTGTATTAGGCCATGAAAGGCCATAGTGAGGGGTATGTAATGCAATGCCATTTGATGGTTTTGAGCATGATTCCATGTGGGATCCATGCTAGAAAAACCTATGACAATCTTATAAAAGTGTTAGAAAACCGTAAAGACAACTTTCCAAAGTTTGGTTTAAATGAAGGGCATAAGTGGTTATTATGTAATACCACTTTATCTATGAGTTTAAATGCATTGAGTGAGTATATTTGAGTGTGAATAACACTAAGGAAAAGAGAATTGAGTTTAGAAACCAAAAGTGTAAAAGTTATCTTGAAAAAGTGGTGAAAAAATGAGGTTTTTCCTAGATTTCAACACACGATAGTTAGGCTGTGAACAATGTTCGGCCAAATGGGGTGCAAAAATGTGATTTTTCATTTCGAGCTCCAGAAAATTATTTCGGGTATATAATGATGTTCCTAGGTGAAAATAAATAAGATTCATAAAAAAAATCGAAATTTTTGAGCTTCAGTTAAGTAAAAATCAAGTAAAGAAGCTTTTTAGTGAAAAGTGCCATTTAATGGGTTATTTGAGTTAGAAGTTATTTAACGCGTTTTGGGAAGTTAAATGTTGTGTATTCTAAGTGAGAATGTGATATGTAGGTGAGGAGGAAGCAAGCGGAGTGCAGCAAGACCATTGAAGCCTTATATACCAAGCTTGAGTCCTTGTCAATGCTTAATTAATTTTCTTCAAGTTTATGCCTATTTGAAATGTTTAAGCATTTTGAATAGTTTACATGAGATTTTAGAACTTGAGATAAATCATTTTGAGCTTCTTGCACTTAACAAAACAATTTTGTGCTTGTTGCGCTTAAAAGAAATGAGATTTGATGCTTGATGCATCCAGAAATGAATTTTTGTGTTTAACGCACTCAAAAATGAGATTTTGTGCTTAATGCGCCCAGAAAAGAGATTTGTGGTTTTTGCACTTAGAAAGTTAAAGCAAAAGAGATTTTCAAAGGCCATTAGTATGCCCTCAGATTACATTTTTAAGTTTTAGATCCGACCGGTATATCCCACATTAGTATGGTAAAGTCTTGGGGGGATGCGTCACTAACTTGGGGGGAAATCGAGTCTGTCGTGTTGCCTTTACTTGTGTGGGATATTGTCTTGCACTATGGTTAGTGATGTAGCATTCTGCACATAGTCGTGAGATGTCTCAAATAGCGTCACGACTGGCGTTAGCTCAAAATCGCCACGTGACATTGCCATAACGAGCAGCGTTAGTTAGTCGCCGTGTGGTCAAATTATTTAGGGGTACAAATGATGTTTTTAGAAAGAAAAGTTACTAGTTGAAAGTTAGAAATCATTTTTAGATTTCATTGCAAGTGATGAGTTTTGTTTATCATTTTGTATGATTTATAAGTTATAAGTATCATATGTGCTTTATAGATTCCAAGCTTTATATGAAGATTTATGCACATATGAGTTTACAGTTTTTATATTCTAAGTTTACAAGCTTTATATGAAGTTTATGAATATATGAATTTTATATATATTATTTATGCATGTTTTGTATTGAAATGAAATTTAAAATCGAGCAAGTTTAAGTATAGAAAAGCTTATCTTCAAAAGTTTTCAGGAGGTATTTTATAAATTAAAGTTTTTAGAGAAAAAGTATCATAAGCACTCACTGGGCTTCCAAAGCTCACAATTTTTCTGTTTTTATTATAAAAACCTCCTCAGGTATTGGTGTAGGTGACCGAGAAGAAGAGATAGCTCCTTCGGAAGTTTAGGTGGGCTTGACACGACAAAGCTTCTACATAATTGTCTTTTGCATAATTTGTTGCATCAAAGAAATTGTTTGTAAAGATATTCTTTTGGATGTGTAAATGAGTGGTAATTATGTATTTATGAGATAAAAGTTTTAATTCCTTAAAGTTTTGTGCAAGTTGCGAATGATTTGCATTATAATTTCATGTTTTCACTTTGATGAAGGAAATTATGATTTGAAATGCATGTTTGTGGATAAGAAGTTGGGTGGCATTTGAGAAAATAGTTAGAAGTGTAACTTTCCTTTTTATAGGTTTTGGAAATGTCAAAAATGTAGCCGTTATGCTATCGGATTTTAGTTTTGAAAAGTGAGATTTGAATTTTAAAATAGAAATGGAAATTTAGTTTTTAAAACGAAACCAACCCAACTAGTTTTGAAACGAAAGTCAAACAAGTTAGTTTGTAAAGAGAAAGTTTAAAGGTTTGCTCCACGAATTTCTATTAGCCCGTGTAGTAGGGTTTAGGAAGGATCCGTTGGGGTGCCCCGCGAGACCCTTTCAGATAAGAGTTTAGAAAGATCTGGATTGGGTTGCGTCAGTGACGGGTTTATGATACCAATGTAATCTAAGTCTTTTAAGCATGATTCCATATTGATTCCATGTTAGAGAAACCTATGAAAAGGTTAGAAAACCAACTAGACAAACATGCATTATTAAGTCTATATGAAGGGCATTAGTGGGTATCATGGAATACCACTTCCCCTATGTATTTAAATGCATTGAATGAGTATAACTGAGTGTATATGACCCTAAGGAAAAGAGAATTGAGATTGGAAGTGAAAAATGCCAAAGTTGCCCTTAAATTATTGTAAAAAAAAATGGTTTTTAGCAAGAAACCTTCACCCGATGGTAGTTTGTTTTTGGTTTGACTTTTGGACTGACCTATATGCGAGTTAGGGAGAGGAATGGAGCAAAAATTGAGGAAAGAAAATTAATGGGGAAGTCCCCATGATGCATTCGGCCAAGAAGGGTTAAAAACAATGACTTTTTGTTTCGAGCTTCATAAAATTATTTCGGGTGTATGGGAGTGTTCTTAGGTGAGAATAAGTGAAAATTATGGAAAGAAATTGGAATTAGAAAGTCTCGGTTAAGTAGAAACAAAAAAGAGAAGATTTTAGGCAAAAATGGGTTCAATAGAGTTAATGGAGTTAAAATCAATGTGTTGATTTTTGTTTAGTTAAATGTAGCCTATTCTAAGCTAGAATGTAATGTGTAGGTGAAGAGAAAGCAAGCGGGGCAAGAAAAGGTCATTGGAGCTTCATATACCAAGCTTGAGTCCAGGTGTGTGCTACATTTGTTTTTAAAGTGTTTGAATTTGCTTTATAAAGTTTATTTTGTATTGAAAAGCTTTAAGAAAAGTTTTATGAGATTCGAGTTTAAAAGCTCCAGTTTATAACTTCTAAAAGTCCATATATTTTGGGCTTTTTGCTCTTAGTAAAACTATTTTATGCTTATGGCACCCAGAAATGAGTTTTAATGCTTAATGCACTCAAAAATGAGATTTGGTGCTTTACGCACTCAAAAAAGAGATTTTGTGCTTATTGCACTAGAAAGTTAAAGCTAAAAGAGTTTTCAAAGGCCATGAGTGTACCTTCAGATTTCAAATTCAGTTTTAGATCTTACCAGTATATCCCACACTAGTATGGCAAAGTCTTGGGGGGAAGTGTCACTAACTTGGGGGGAAATCGAGTCTGTCGTGTCACCTCTACTTATGTGGGATATTATCTTGCGCTATGGTTAGCGATGCAGAATTTCGCACATAGTCATGAGGCATCTCAGATAGCGTCACGGTTAGTGTTAGTTCAAAATCGCCACGCGACATTGCCACAACGAGTGGCGTTAGTTAGTTGCCATGTGGTCATATTGTTTAGGGGTACGAATGGTGCTTTTAGAAAGTATAGCTAGTAATTGAGATATTGAAAGTAAACAAAAGCATTTTAGAGTTTTGTTACAAGTAATGAAATTGTTTAGCATTTTGTATGCTTTTAAAATTGTAAGCTTTATATGCATTTTGATGCACATATGAGTTTACAACTTATATATTTATGCTTTGCACTTAAATGATCTTTAAAATTTGAGAATATTTATGAGATAGAATTTACTTCCAAAGAATTTTTAAAGAGGTATTTTCAGAAAGTAAATATTTTAGTGAGAAAAGAATTACAAGCACTCACTGAGCTTTCAAAGCTCACAGTTTTCTGTTTTATTCCTAAAAACCTCTTCAGGTGTTGATGTGGGTGACAGAGACGAGAGAGCCCCTACGGAAGTATAAGTGGGAAACATGACATTGCTTCTACATGGATGTATTTTGCATATTTTGTAGTTTTAAAGAAAATGTTTGTAAATATATTCTTTTGAGTTGTAAATGAGTGGCTCATGAAGTTAAAATTTAGTTTTTAAACCATCGTGTAAGTTTGTAAATGGATTACTTTCTGAATTCATGCATTTCATTTTGATGAAATGGAAGTGTGATTTGAAATGCATGTTTATGGATAAAGAAGTTGGGTTGTATTTGAGAAAATAGTTAGAAGTGTAAATCTCATTTTACAGGTTTTGGCAATGACAAAAATGCAGCCGTTATGCTGCCGAATTTTAGTTGTATAAAATGATTTGCATTTTAAATTGAAATGAGATTATAGTTTTTAAAACAAAACCAACCCAACTAGTTTTGTAAAGAAAGTTGAGTAAAAGAGTTTAAAAGTGAAAGTTTTAAGGATTTGCTCCGCGCATTTCTCTTGGCCCACCTAGTAGGGTTTAGGAGGGATCCGTTAGGGTGTCAGGCGAGGTCTACCGGATAAGAGTTTAGAGAGATCCGGATTGGGTCGCGTCATGTATGCTTACCAAAACTGACTTGGATCACTTGCTTTATTTCCTCACAAGATTGATGCTTCAAAACTCTAAACCCATGCATTAAAATTCCATCAACAACACATGCAGTAAGTGGACAGCTTTGAATCCAATTTTTCACACAATAACATCATGGAAACTCAAACCTTTTCAATTGGAAACCACTTACCTTTTTTGGATATTGCTTCCACATTTGTTCTCCACTTTTTATTGGCTTGAAATCCACTCAAAAATGGCTTAAAAAGCATGAAGAACAGTAGTTGTCCTCTGGTCTGGTTTCTGTTGAATAGCCCTGGAATTTCTTCCAAAAATCTTCTTAATTCTTCTGCTATCTTCCACTTTATATAGCCTTATCATGCCTTAACACTTTGCCCCTCAAGTTTGTCATTAAGTTACAAGCTATGCCACTAATGTTATTTGCCAATTTTAGCCGTCATTTTCTCTACACTTTATGCACTCAAAATTTTAATTCCAAATATGCCCTTGTGTAACCTCTAATTAGTTCATTTAATCATGCTCTTTCATGAAAATTCCTTTATCACTAATTTTCATCATACACTTTAATAAATCATCATATCACTTTTCAGATTCGAATTTATTCCCGATCCATTTGGAAATTCCACTAGAATTCGATTATATATCTGAAAAATTTAATAGATTTCATTATTCCATAAATGAGAGCATTTTAGTATAATATTTTTACAATGCTTATATATCTCATTTACAATAATGAATTTGAAAAAAGGATATCACACTTCCACATAAATTATCTTTATAACTTTAATAATATAAAATCTAAAGATTTATAATCTGTAAAACTTTTTTAGAAATCTCTTTTTGTAAATTTGGTTTTCTATAAATTTTTTTCTGCACTGATCAAACTTAAAATGTAATATCTATAATCTGAAACTCGATACCAATTAGTATCCAGGGAAATCTATCATACATGGTGGAGATACTCAACACACACGTAGAATGACTCAATGACTCTCTTGACAACTCAATGACCCTCTCATGTTTGACACTTGTCATTCTATTTTATTAAAAATTGCCACCATCTTAATTGCCATCCACCATCTTATGACACTTGTCCATTTTTTTATAAAGTATTGGCAATTTTGTCCACTTTTTCCTTCTCCATGCACGGTTACAATTTGTCCCAATCTTCAAATTTGTAAATTTTCATTTACACCCCACCTTTTGCTATGACTTTTTTCCTTTCACATCCAATTTTCTTAATTTCTTTTAAAAATATCCACAAAGTGAACGTTTATCCATATATCCATTTATTTCCAAACCTTAGGCCAGACTAAATTAATACAGTAATATGAGTTTCAATTAATCTCTTGAGTCCTCTTAGATTAAGGCCTTACAAATCATCCCCCCTTATGAAATTTCATCCTCGAAATTTAGGAATGATCTCAACTAGAAATATCTTACTCTAATGTCGTTGCTTTCATTTCTCATCAATAATCATAATAATTCTATTCTCAATTAATCTCCAATTTCTGCACATACATAAGATCGTATATAGACATTGCAACAATTCACACCTATATATACCACTATTAAACAAAATTGTTAAATTAACCCTATAAATTTCCTCAAATACTATATTCAAAATAATAAATATTAACACCTAAATAGACAACCTTTGAACAAAATTCTTCAATTAGAATTCTCAGCAACAATCATATTTGTACAATTCTAAACAATCACACCTACAACTATTCTAAATAATAAATATTTTCCTTTTTCATCACTTCTAATAATAAACATAACTTAATAAATCATTTTATATAACTCTTATACTTCATGCAACTTTCGAATAATGAATCAATATCACCAATGAATAATTAATTACACATTTTTATCATCTAATATCTATACTCTTTGGAAACTAGATAAATCAATCAAGATCACATCCTATGACACCAATACTATATTACATTCACATAAACCTTATTCAGTTATCTCCAAAGTTCAAGTCTACTATTTCGTAAATCAATTTCAAACCTAATAAATATGAATTTTCTTAAACAAAAGATTAAACATCAAATTTTCTGCTGCATAACTTTAATATTCGACAAAAATAACTTTTATTCACACTATTAATAATACTACAAAACAATTATATGATTTTAACGTGTTCCGAGAATCAATCTAAAACTCTATCCTATACTCCAAAATTTTGATCACCTAAAGACTCCAAGTCATCAATATTCAAAGACATCATCTATAATCCATATCATCATCTAATATTATAAATCATAAATATCTGTAAGTAATAGTTCCAAATTCAATTATATCAAAAGCAATTCTTATTGAAGGCTACTTTATTTCAATTT
This sequence comes from Nephelium lappaceum, assembly GCA_021234005.1. NCBI lineage: Eukaryota > Viridiplantae > Streptophyta > Magnoliopsida > Sapindales > Sapindaceae > Nephelium > Nephelium lappaceum. Next base: position 27,853,014 of record CM037997.1, read on the forward strand.
ACTATAGAAGACCAATTCACATTGTCACCTTTTTTATATAACAATTCTCCCTAATGATATAGAAAGCCATCAAAATTTCCTTAGAATTCTATCACTCTTTATATAACAATTCTCCCTAATGATATAGAAAGCCATCAAAATTTCCTTAGAATTTTATCACTCTTTCAACCCAAATGAATATAAATAACCAATCAAATTAGATCACAAGGAACCTAGAGCAACGAATATTCACTAATTAAAATCAATATACTAACACGAGTACAAAAAAAGATCTATTTCATATCCATCACCAATAAAAATAAAATTCCACCAAAATATTTTTAATAGCTAGACTTGACTAAAATCCATCAAAATTGTATCTAGGTCATAACCTTATATAACTCCATAAATTACCTTATAATCATAAAATTATTAGAAATTAACATTTAAATCTAAAATATTATACAACGATTAATATTTAACTATGAAAATCTTTATAAGGGGGGCTTAAATCCTCAAATTTCATTTGTATTCAAAAATAGGGAATCATGTCCATATAAAACAATTCAATCCCATCTTATCATACCTATCAATCAGAAGGTTATCTAAATACCAAGGACTTAAATCATATAGGATCTGCCTTACTTACATACTATCCTTTTAATTGATTCCACAAACTTTTAGGTTTCATAATACCAACATTTCTGAGCTCTACAACTTGTGCTAATTAAATAATAATCAAACAAAATAACACCATATTTATTCTACTTGATGAAACCACAAGATCATATCATCTAAACACATCAAAACTCAATCATCAAATATTCATATCAACTCTTAATCCGCAAGCAATTCAAATGTAATGAACAACCACAACTTCTAGCATATTCACTAATTACACAATCAGTATATTTATCACCACAACATATGTACTCCAATAATTGCTATCCAAATATTTGAAATGCTAAACAATGTAATAACTCTCTTATAACAATCATAGAATATATCTCACATTCATGTCAAAAATCAATTCAGCATGGTCTATCAACACTAAACTTCTAATGCTAACCTAGATCATTCACAGGTTTCGTGCGAGATTGGCCACATGATGCATGATAGAACTATAACTTTATTTTTAACTAAACGAAAATTGAATGCTTGTGACAAGAAAAAGCTCTCTGAATATGAAATCATTGCTTTGATATCAAGTTGATAGGAACCATCCCGACTCCTTTCTCAACTCTGGAAGAGTCCACTGAAAACTGGAGTCTTTTTTATTGAAACTTGGATTTATTGAAAATCACTTCAAAAATATAAATTGAACAAATTAAGAATTCTTACATTTCTCATGTTGGACCCATAGACTGAATATATAAAATATTCATAGAATACTCGGAAAAGATATTTCATTTGTAAAAGTATTTTTGAAATACATTTGAGATATCTAGCAAATAAAAGAAATAATATACACAATGATAGGACCCAATCCGAAATCCTTCCATACGTACGTTCGGAGGGCCCTACCTAGCACCCCAATGGAATCCTCCTAAACCCTACGGATTGGGCTAAAAGGAATCCGTGGAGCGAACCCTTAAAATGGGTTGGATATTTTTTGTTTTTTTTTTTCAAATAGAAAATTCAACAATATAACGGTTGTGTTTTTTATATTCCCAAAATACCTGCAAGGGAAATACACTTCCAACTATTCTTATTTTCCAACTCAACTTCTTCTACAACCAAATATTGAAATCACAAATCCATTTCATTAAAAATCAAAAGCATAAAACCACAATCAATTTAGTTGCAATTTCATACAATGTTTTGAAAATTAAAATTTTCATATATTAATTGAAACTGGACCACTCATTTAATATTAAACATACATTTACATATGATTTTCTTTACATACAAAATATGAAAAATGTATTTATGCAGGAGCACTGTCGCATCATTGCCCAACTTACTCTTCTAGAGGAGTCTTCCGATCTTAGACACTCGCTTCAATACTTGAGGAGGTTTTTGACATAAAAACAAAAACTATGAGCTATGGAAGCTCAGTGAGTGCATATATTTCCTTTTTAACTTAAAATGTTTTATTTCTCAAAATACCTCCTTAAAACATTTTTCAAAATTCATTTCCATTTCTTAAAATTTCTCATAAATTTCAAAACTTACTTCGTTGTAAGGTACGAGTGCAGCATCTATAAAACGCATGTGTGCATAAAATTTCACAAAAAACTTATAAATCCATAAAACTCGTAAAAGTATCATAATGGATGTATAACTTATAACTGGAAAATTTATTTAAACTCATAAATGCATAAAATCTCATAAAAACTTGTACTTAGTAAGCACATAAATGAATTCTTATTTCTTGGAGTTTTGAAATTTAAATATTGAATTTCAAAAACATACTTACATAACTTTAAAACTCATGTTTACATAAAACTTCGTATAGCTTGCATCTTAAAATGAAAACATAACCCTTACTTAGTTTGCAAAACATACATATAAAATATGAACACTATAACTCATAAATTTATGAAATTCATATCAAACTTATGAATTAAATAACGTCTTGAACTTAAACATACATAAGGCTTCACATAGGATTTAAATTTGCAAAGCATATAAAAATTTAAAACTCATATCAATACATAGCTTAAATAAAAAAAAATCCATAAAACTTATATACATATATATAAAACCATATGCTAAAATTTATAAAGCTCATAAATTAATAAAATTTCATATAGAATATATTTACTTCAATTCGAAATGTGCATGGAGAATTTATAAAACTTAAATTTACATAATTTCATAATAAACTTACAAGTTGAAAATCATACAGAGTGTCAAATACTTAAAATCATTTATAAAAGAATATGGAAATTTATTTTCTTTGCTTTTAACTTTTCAAATACTTATTTTGGTTTCTAAAAGCACCATTCGTACCCCATAATACTTACAACCACACGATAGCTGTGATAATACTAACCGATGTGGAGTCACGTGGCGCTTTTAACAAACACCAACCGTGACACTTACTTACGTACAAAGACATCTCGTAATTATGTGCAGAATGCCACATTGCTAGCCATAACATGAGATAATATCCCACACAAGTGTACTTATGCCCTTTGAAAACTTAACTTAACTTATAAAGGTGGATATACTTATGCCCTTTGAAAACTTCTTTATTTTTCTTATTTAATACAAAAGCACAAAAATCACTTATTGGAGTGCAATAAGTACAAAATCTTTTCTTTCGAAAAAAAAAAAAAAGGTACAAAATCTTAATTCGGAGTGCATAAAACACAAAACTCATACTTTGAAATGCGTAAAGCTTCAAATTCCATTTTCTTAGTGCATAAAGCACAAAATATCATTTTGTTAAGTACAAGAGCATAAAATAACTTATCCTTTAAAATCCATAAATCTCACTTTCATTTACTTACATACAAAACATAGCTTAATTCATAAAAAGGACTTAAAACCAAAACTTAAATTTCAAATTAAACAAACTCATACTTATAAAATCACAAATGACAACTTTCCATACAAAAAGTCATATAATCAAAATATTCATTTCAAATACTAAAATAACAATACGTTTACAAAATGCTTAACACTTAAAACAAACATAAACGTATATATATAACTTACTTGAACACTCACTTAGGATATTTTTTTTATAATTTAATTCCTTAAAGAGCTTTATAAATCCATCACAAAACTTTCAAAACACGATATAGCATTTACAATAAAATATATTCTTATAATTTCCAAATCCAAGTGCAAATACTTTCGAAATTAAGTGTAGCACTCATGTAAGCCCTCAATGTTTAATTAAGGTTACTTTAGTAATAATCTATAAGTGGTTATGAAATCGTAAATAATTATTAAAAATGTTTTGAGACCCTAGGAGATTAAACAAAAGTATTGTAAAACTATAGGGATTGATGAAACCTTATTGGAAGCTTAGTTAAGTATAGGGGCAAATTGGTCATTGTCATTTGAATTCATAAGTTAGGGTGACCTATGGACTAAATTGGAAGAAGTTTATAAGTCAAGGGTCAAGAGAGGATAATTAAAAGTTAAGTGCCAAAAGTCAATTAAATGAAGGATACATTGGTCATTTATGAAATGTTAGTAATATATAAGTGAACACTTAGTCAATTTTGGAGTCATTCGCACCAACAAACCAAAGAAATAAGAGAAACCAAGAGAAAAGAAAAGAGAGGTGAGAAAGAATAAGAACTTGGTTCGGCCAATAAGGGAACATGGTGATTGAAGTTGGTTCAAGTGATTTTTGAGTTTCTAATCAACCAATCAAGCTTCTCTAAGATAGAACAACAAGCTTGGAGCAAAACCTAAGCTAAATAAGGTTAGTTTCTCATCTTTTGAAGTCATTTTTGATAGTTAAAAGTGATGATTGGATTGGTTATCTTGATGATGTTTGAGTGGGTTTTGATGGGAGGTTTTTATCTATGTTGAGAGATGATTCATTTGGGGTTTAAAAGTATGTGAAAGATGGCATGGAAACCTACTAAGATTGATGAGCTAGGGTTGGGTTGAGATAGATTTTAGGTTCGTTTTGGATTGGAAACTAATTGAATGGAATGTAGACAAGGTATTTGACAAAATGTTTAAAAGAATCAATAAGAAAATCTTGAAAGAAATGGACTTAGGATATGTTAGTGCTTGGAAAGCTATATGGAAAGGTATGAGAATCTAATGAAATGGAAGTGTTTTGAGCATGATTTTAGGTTGGTTAAGTGACAAACAAACTTGTAGAAATGTTAGAATTGCATTGGAAGCTATTCCATTATAATGCATTGTAAAGCACCTAGGAAAGGCATATTGAGTTGCCATCAAAAATCACTTCTTTTATGGATTTGATTGAATTGTATGAGTAGGTTAGAGTGTGTATAACACTAAGAAAGAAAGAATTAAGTTTTAGGATGTATCATGTGAAAAAGCTCCTTAAAAACGAATGAAAAGATGAGATTTCTCTTAGGTTTCGATATCCAAACGATATCGGAATTCGATGAAATTTTACAGGTAACCACATTGGGAGATAAAAAGCATGTGGGAGAAAGAATTGGAGCAAAAGCATGCACAGTTTGGGCTGTGCACTGCATTCAGGTTTGAGGGGTCTAAAATGACCATTTTGAGTTCCAAGCTTCAATTTATGATGAGAAGCATATGAGGATGACCCTTGGTGTATATAAGAAGGATTCATGCAAAAAAATTGGAAATTTGGAGCATGGATAAAAGAGAAATTGAAGGGAGAAGCTACTAGTGTAGAGAGAATTTTATAGAGTTAGTATAGTTAGGTACATCTTAGTGCATCTTTACATTGCCTATTGAGCACATTCTAAATGTGCTTATCATGTGTAGGTGAAGGCGAGGCTAACGGAGGCAGAGAGGACAGTTGAGCCACTAGGGAAGTTGGTAAGAAAAGGTGAGTGCTTAATTAGTTTTTACTAAATTTGAATGTGTTTCAATGTTTTAATATTTTATAAGTTGAATTTGTCATGTTAAAGTTTGATATGAACTTTGTTTGGATTTCATGTTTGGTATGAGAAAGTGAAATTTTCATGATTTTATAAGTATGAAGTATATTTGAAATGAAGTTTAACATTTTAAGCTTATTTGGAAATCAAAATGATATTCTATAGTTGCTCTATTGAAATGAGATTGAAATTTTAAGTGTTTTGTTTCAAATACATTATATGTATAAATATGTTTTCAAAGGCCAATTGTCTAACCATCTTTGTAAGTTTTATAGACCCGGCCAATACGTCCCACACGTGTATGGCAAAGTATGGGAGGGATCGCGTCACTAACTTTGGGGGGAAAGAGTCTGTTGTGTCGCTTTTACGTGTGTGGGATGTTGTCTTACACTGCGTATTGCGATGTAATATTCCGCACGTGGTGTTGGATGTCTTTGTAAGTGTCACGGTTAGTGTTTGTGGCTAAATCTAGGAAAAACCTCACTTTTTCATTACTTTTTCAATGTAATTTTCACATTTCACATTCTAAAATCTTCATTCTTTTTTCCTTAATCCTATACATACTTAAACATACTTATTTAATGCATGAAAACACATACATGAGGTGATATTCCATAGTTTCCATCAATGCTCTTCACTTAAAAATATAAAAGACAAGTTGTCTAAATGAATTTCTAACATCTCTACTAACTTATTCTAGGTTTCATTGTCACAATTTCAACATGGAATCATGGTTAAAACACTAGAATTCCATTGGATTCCACCATCCCTGACTATGGCATTTTATGCCATAGCATGCACCAATTTCATTTCATTCAATTTTCTCATTTTATTTCACTTGGGCATTTCATCAAACACTTGATGGGCAACTTATTTTAACTAAAACCAATTCAATACAAACTTAAGGATTCTCCCATACAAACCCTAGCTCAGCAAACCTATTGATTTTCATGTGATTTACACTTACTTTTAAGCTCTTAAAACTCAACTTCCATCATACATAAAAACTCATACCAAAAACCAACCAAATCATCATCATAAACATCATTAAGCTCAAAAGTCATAAAACTTACCTCTTTTCTTCTAGGTTTCTTGTTCTAATTTGTTCTTCTTGCTTAGGATGGCTTAGATTCTTAGTTTGGAAGGTGAAAATGGCATGAATCAACTTAGTTCTTCCCTCCCCCTTCATGGCCGAACACCACCCATTTGCATAATGACCATCATGTCTCTTAATTAATTGCCTTTTGATCCTTAAACTCTTGCTTATTCTTTCTTGACCTATAATATATAAAATTATTTCTAATTTAGTCCGTAAATCCATACTAACTTATAAACTCCAATGACAATGACCATTTTACCCTTATACTAACTTAGTCTACAAATAAGGCTCAATCAATCTCTACATTCTTATAACACTTTCATTAATAATTTATCCTTTAGGGACTATTATTAGGAAAACCGTAACATGGAAATCGACGGCTTACATTTTCACCCCTCCTTATAAAAATTTCGTCCTCGAAATTTACATCACATACTTAGCTCATAATATGCCGATGTTGGGCACACACAATCCTTGCCCCATCATCTTTTACTTAGAGATTACTCTGTTTCCCAGATTCTATTTCATTCCTTAGCTTAATCAATTTTGGATCCTGGGTCTGAAATTCTCTTACTTAATCTTACTTATCACTGGATGGATATAAAATGCTGCTAGTAAAGCTTTTAAATCGATCATCTTCAACTTGACACCCATGGATCTCAACCTTACTAACATAGGCAAAACCTTGCCTTCAACTGGGCTAATGAACCATCGAACTTATAGCTTAATGCATTCGTTACCATATTCGCTTTTCCAGGGTGATACTTAATTGTGTAATCATAATCTTATATGAGCTCTCTAATTTGCGACATAATCATACACCCTAAACGTTATCTGGAGACATCACTCTAAACCATAAACTCATAATTCCATGATGGAAAGGTAATTACAAGCGCCGAGGTCGATTTCTTCTTCTTCAACTTATCAAAACTGCGTTAGCACACGTTTAACCATAAAGACTTCTCTTCTCTTTCTTTATCAACCTTTACTTTATAGGAACTTACTGATATTCAATCTACTGACTCCATATGAACCAGAAATGCTACCTTGCTTAGCCAAAATTGGCACTTACTTAACTTTACATAAACCAGTGCCTGTAATGTCTATAATAAAATCCTAAGGTGCTTAGCGTAATCCCTTTCAGCCACCTAAATATCAAGATATCATTCATAAAGACAATGACAACTTTACCTAAGTAAGGCCTGAAAACTTTACTTATCAATTCCATAAAAACGAATACAGCATCCATCAATCTGAACACATCATCAGAGATTCAAAATGCCCATAAAAAATCCTAAAGGTCATCTTAGAAAAGTCTTCCTTACGTATCCTTAATTAATAGTGCTCTAATCTCAACTCATCCTTAGAAAACACCTTGGTTTCTTACAGTTGATCACATAGATCATCAATCCTTGGTAACGGATATTGATTCCTTATATCCACTCGGTTCAGCTGTCTATAACCTATGCATAACCTGAGGTTTCCATCTTCCTTATTTATAAACATACTAGAACTTCCCAAGAGGGGAGTACTCGACTTACTAAATTCTTTACTTACTTATTCTTCCATATAGATTTCTAACTACTGGAACCTCTTTTAATCTTAGCTTATTATTCTTCGGTTTCACTGCATAAGCCAAGTACTCTTAATACGCTTTTCTTAACATCTTATTAGCTTCCATCATACTTAGCATACTCGTAGGAAGCATCTTTCTCACATCACCTAAAATTACATCTGATTCCCTAGGTCTATTGAACTTTACTTCCTTCCTATAACCATCCACCGTAGCTCTTTACTTAGTCGGACAATTCATACTTAATAGGACATCAAAGGCATACATATCTGGTAGCATCAGGTCTGCCTTAAACTTTTAACCTGTCACATTCACACTGCTACCCATATAAAATTTATTCACTATAAGCAAATTACCCGTAGGAAGCGATACTAAAATGCCGCAATTAGGGGGTTCCATTCTCTACAACAGTTATCCTCTTATCATTTTAGATGATCACACTCAAAACTATTCCAAGCAATAACCATTTTCTTGTCATCACTTCTAATAATCATCAAAACTTAGTAAAGCAATCTGTATACTCTTATACTTCATGTAACACTTAATTACTAGATCGCTATCCATCAATGAACAGTTCATACCACCTTGTCATCCTTTCTCATCCATATTCCTTAATACTAGTAAACCTTTCAAAGATCATATACTTACGACAACAATACAATATCATGTCCTTATAAACTTCCTTCATTTATCTTAACATCAAACCCTATTATTGCATAACTCAAATTTCAAATTAAGGGTTTCACATCATGCTTTCGCTGCGCAACTCTACTAATTAATAATGATATCTTACTTTGGACTACTTAACCCACCGTAAATAATTATTGCCATATCACTTCTCTTTCCCTTTCTTACCTTCTTTCGTCGATCCCTTTGCCTTACCAACTATATCTCAATTAATAAATCGAATTAACTTACAAGAGGTCTAAGGTAATAAACATCTCCTACTTATCATCAATGTACCCACATCAACGTAATTAAAAGTCTACATCAAATTCATCACTAATGCTCATAAAATTCCATCAAACGACATCTAAGGCATTATCTCAAGTAAATTCATAACTTACTTCATAATCACAATTAGATTCAATCTTACGCTCAAAAATATAATATCGTACCACAATTTACAATTATCACTATATCCATTCATATCGATCAATACATAAGGAATATCTTCCTATTTCATTCCTTCTGCAACCATATACCGCAATACAAGGCCTTAATAATCGACTTATTCCTTATTCTATCTCAAAATCATAAATATTTAATAAAATTAATCCTTCAGGAATTCTTAACTCACTTATCAACATACTCCTCTTCAGGTGTGGGTGCCTCTGCGGCTATCCTCCTCATTCTCGGGCTACGACGATAATACATGCTTCTATAAGATTCAAATATGAATGACTGGTCATGAAATGCACAAAAACAACTTCAAAACGTTTCAAAAATTTACAAAACCATAGCTCTGATACCACTCTGACAGGACCCAATTTGAAATCCTTCCATACGTACGTCTGGAGGGCCTTGCTTGGCACCCTAATGAAATTCTCCTAAACCCTATGGATTGGGCTAAAAGGAATCCGTGGAGCGAATCCTTCAAATCTTTTCTTACTTTGTAAAACTAGAATGGGTTGGATTTTTTTTTTTCTCAAATAGAAAATTCAACAGCATAACAAATGTGTTTTTTATATTAAGGGAAATACACTTCCAACCATTCTTATTTTCCAACCCAACTTCTTCTACAACCAAATATTGAAATCACAAATCCATTTCATTAAAAATCAAAAGCATAAAACCATAATCAATTTAGTTGCAATTTCATACAATGTTTTGAAAATTAAAATTTTCATATATTAATTGAAACTGGACCACTCATTTAATATTAAACATATATTTACAGGAGCACTGCCGCATCATTGCGCAACTTACTCTTCTGGAAGAGCCTTTCGATCTTGGACACCAACTCCAATGCCTGAGGAGGTTTTTGACATAAAAACAAAAACTATGAGCTATGGAAGCTCAATAAGTGCATATATTTCCTTTTTAAATTAAAATGTTTTATTTCTTAAAATGCCTCCTTAAAACATTTTTCAAAATTCATTTCCGTTTCTTAAATTTTCTCATAAATTTCAAAACTTACTTCGTTGTAAAGTGCGAGTGCAACATCTATAAAGCGCATGTGTGCATAAAATTTCACAAAAAACTTATAAATCCATAAAACTCGTAAAAGTATTATAATGGATGTATAACTTATAACTGGAAAATTTATTTAAACTCATAAAAGCATAAAATCTCATAAAAACTTGTACTTAGTAAGCACATAAATGAATTCTTATTTCTTGGACTTTTCAAATTTAAATATTGAATTTCAAAACATACTTACATAACCTTAAAACTCATGTTTACATAAAACTTCTTATAGCTTGCATCTTAAAATGAAAACATAACCCTTTCTTAGTTTGCAAAGCATACATATAAAATATGAAAACTATAACTCATAAGTGTATAAAATTCATATCAAACTTATGAATTAAAATAACGTCTTGAACTTAAACATGCATAAGGCTTCACATAGGATTTAAATTTGAAAAGCATATAAAAATTTAAATCTCATATCAATACATAGCTTAAATTAAAAAAATCCATAAAACTTATATACATATGTATAAAACCATATGCTAAAACTTATAAAGCTCATAAATTAATAAAATTTCATAGAGAACATATTTACTTCAATGCGAAATGTGCATGGAGGATTTATAAAACTTAAATTTACATAATTTCATAATAAACTTACAAGTTGAAAATCATACAGAGTGCCAAATACTTAAAATCACTTAAAAAAGAATCTAGAAATTTATTTTCTTTGCTTTTAACTTTTCAAATACTTATTTTGGTTTCTAAAAGCACCATTCGTACCCCATAACACTTCTATCAATATATTTCATCTATCAAAATAGATTGCCATCTTTTATGATGTAATTCCACAAAGTTCAAAGACAAATAATAGCGAGAAGGCACTTCATAGGCACACAATATTGTTATCCTAAAGCAGTTTTAAAATGTTCAAAACTAAAGACCTTATCAACAGAACATCTAATGCAACCAAAAATAAATTAAAATACAATAAGTCTATTAGGAACAGCTCCTGGAAATTGCAGACTGCATGTTGTTTGATCTGTTTTCTCACATCACCTTCTCCTCTACAACTTTCCAACCATAATGATCTTATCCATTCTTCTATCTCGCTTAGTTTCTAACTTTAGGGACAACACCCTCAGTTGTAAATATATCCCCACAAAAGTAGTTACCCCATACTGTATCTAAGATAAAGTTCAACATTTAATAACAATATTTAAATTAATTGTCAATAAGATCTTGAAGAAAGTACAGATACACGCTCATGAGGCGCATTTTGAAAAGAAATTTTTCAAGGACTACTAAAATGAAGGTGAATATGTTGCAAAGCAAAGCAATAATGCAAGCCAATTAAAAAAAAAAGCATTGACTACATTTTCCATAAGATTATTTTAAAGAGATGCAAAACACATAAGATGCTTTATAGTTAGTAGTTACTTCCCCATAACCAATTTCATCATCCAAGAATACGCTAAGAATCAAAGTCTATAAAGGGCTAGTTGTTCCATCAGGCCTGTGCCCAAGACTTAACGTGCTAGAGCACTTTCATGTGACATACTCTAGCGAAACTTATGACCACCAACCAGCCCTAACACACCCTGGTGACAAGCATAATGTTCATATGCTTGAATCCTATCATCAACCAGCCATATGCATGGCATTCCCATGTGTATTCTAATTCCTTTATTTACCATACTGTTTGGTCTTCTTATTTTCCCTCGTGTCCCCTCTAAAAGGCTTGTTATAACTATAACATATTATAAACATTTCTCAAAATATGCTAAATCTATTGACACAGATTCCCATCTTTAATGTTGCATTCTCAGAAACTTCAATCAGAGGAGAAAGCTCACAATATACACGGTGTTTGTTAACTCTAAATTCCAAACACCTCCACCATCCCAAAAGCACATCTAATATGTTTACAACATAAAGACCAGATCCAACAAAACATCTAATGTTACCAAAACACAAAAAAGAAAAAAAAGTACTAGCGATAACCTTTGGAGATTGTATAAAAACATTAAAGAGGTTCTCATACCACAATGAAAAAAAACAAAACATTAAAGACCTGTTCCATTCATTCACTACTACTCTCCTTTGGAGCACCATTAGGAAGCAACTTGGTGGGTAGAGAATCGTCTGAACTACCAAACAATTGCTTTCTATAAACCTGATGCAAGTGGCCGAAAAGGTCTATCTTAATGGCCTCAAAAGTCATATCCAATCTCTCCAACTGCTCCAAAGAGTTCTTATTATACATAAACAAGCCATAATACAAATCAAATCTATCCCCTTCCGTGTTTTCGACCAAATCAAGCAACGTCTCATACCCTTTGGTATTAATAGGCGAAGAAAGGAGGCCGAACCTCTCAAGGACGCGGCCCATTGTATGCGTAACAAACTGTGAGCTAGCTGCATACCTATCATGCTCACCACAACTCATCTCCACCATTCTACACCCTTCTTTGGCGAAAATGTCGAGAAACCTCTCGACCCTCCTCACTCTCTCCTCATCATCTCCTACTCTAACCTTATCATACACGAAAGGAAGGCCAACCCAAGAAAGCTTACCACTCTCAGGACCAAACATGGGGTGCGTACACAGGATGTCGAAGTCGAGAGGCAAGTACTTGAGGAAGAGATTCTTGGGGAATTCTTTGACAGAGAGGACGTCGATGAAAAGGGTACTCCTCTTTAGCCTCTGAAAGGGTATTGCCTTAAGGATGGACTCAGTTGATAGAATGGAAGTGGAGATGAGGACGACATCTGGGTGCTGCTAGCAGAGGTCGTGGATGTCGTTATAGAAGGTGGCGTTGAGTTGGTAGGCAATGTGGGAGTAGTCTATTGTAGCCTAAACACTTTTAATGAGAATGGTATTATTTTGGAAGGAAAATAGGATGTGGTTGTTAGGAAGTTAGTTGGGAAGTTAGTTAGTTAGAATAATAGATTAGCCTATAAAAACTAATCATTGATTTTGTAATGGGCGTGCATGAAATGAATACAATTTTCTCTTCTTGAATATTTCTTATCTCTTTTCTCTGTCTCTTTCTATCTTTCTTTCCCTTAAAAACTGAATTTCTAGTTTAGTCTGCAACAAAGTGGTATTAAAGCCACCGATCAGTGGCCATGGCTGAAGGTACTAGGAATCAAGAGATCAGACGAGAAGTTTTACAGCTGATACAGAAGTCAAAGAAACGACAACAACAGCTCTTTAAAGAATCTATGGATGAAATCAAGAACTTAATTGGAGGATTGAGTCTTCAGCATACAGAGGTTCTAAGTCAAAATCGACCAGTAGATCAATCGAGTGGTGACACCACGACGAGACTCGAAAAGGTCAGGGTTCCATGGGGTCGACATACCAAGCTAGAGTTCCCAAAGTTTAATGGTGAAGAGTTTGATAACTGGTTATTGAGGATAGAATATTTCTTTAAGGTTGATGGAACTCATAAAGACAATTGGGTCAAAATCGCTGCTCTTCATTTGGAAGGCAAAGCAATTCAGTGGCACCAAGGGTTCATTAAAATCAGAAATGGGGTTCCAGTGAGTTGGGAGGATTACATGAAGGTCTTGGCTGCAAGGTTTGGGGCACACACCTATGATGATCCCTTGGCCGATCTAAGAAACTTGAAACAAGTTAGTTCTCTGCAAGATTACCTTAATGCTTTTGATAAAAAATATCCTAGAGCTGAAATTAGAGAGGATCAAGCTATCAGCTTTTTCTTATCAGGATTGATAGATGAATTGGGTAATACTGTAAGGATGTTTAGATCAAAATCATTGGCAGAAGCTTATTCCCTAGCCAAGTTATAGGAACTAACAATAACAGCCATTAAGGGTCAACCTAAACCAGTTAGTAGGATTCCCAATCAAACCAATTTTTTCAACAAACCAGCCACCAATCAACAGAATGCCAATGTTGGAAATCTTAATAATAACAAACCAAAAACTCAAGCAAGCCTACTGCCAACGCCAAACATTCCTAAGTTACCTTGGCATTCCACTAAGAGTGCAAGAACCATGACCAATAAGGACTTTGATGAGAAAAGGGTCAAGGGGCTTTTTTTTTGGTGTAATGAGAAGTATGCTCTAGGGCATAGATGTAAAACTAAGCAGGCTTTTGTGTTAGAACTATATGTGGATACTGAAGAAGAAAGAGAGGAGGTAGTTGAGGAATCTGGCAATGAGGCCAAAAAAACTGATTTAATACAGTTATCTATGCATGCTTTAAATGGTAATATAGGTACCACAACCATGAGGTTAGTGGGAATGCACGACAATAAGAAATTGTATATTCTTGTTGATTCTGGTAGCACACATAATTTCTTAAGTGAGGAGACTGCTAGAAGGATAGGTTGTAAGACACAATGAGTGGAAGAAGTGAGTGTCACAGTCGCTAATGGCCAAGAATTGCATTATGCCTCAGTTTGTGTAGGTTTTTAGTGGCAGGTATAGGGTCAGCTATTTACTGCAGATGTTTATACTCTACCAGTTACTAATTATGATATGATTTTAGGAGCTCATTGGTTAGCTACATTGGGCAACATTACATGGAACTTTAGAGAACTTAAGATGATCTTTTGTATGAGAGGTAAGCAATATGAGCTGCAAGGTGAGAAACCAAAAGAGTTACTAGTTATTGAAGTTGTTTAGATGGTTAAACTGTTAACCAAAAAACATCAACTGGCTTCTGCTCAGCTGGTCATGCAGGTTGCTCAAGAGTCAACCAAAGAGTTGTATGAGTTGCAAGCACAGGAATTGCAGACAGGATGGCTGGAATTGGATGACTTATTGAAACAGTATGAGGATCTTTTTAGAGAACCAGAAGGGTTGCCTCCCTGTCATACTCATAATCACCACATTACATTGAAAGAAGGGGCACAACCAGTGAATATTAGGCCATATAGACATGGGGGACTGCAAAAGAATATAGTGGAGAAAATGACTAAAGAAATGATTAAGGAAGGAGTCATAAGGCCTAGTACCAGCCCTTATGCAAGCCCTGTATTATTAGACAAAAAGAAAGATGGTAGTTGAAGGATGTGTATAGATTATAGGGCTTTGAATAATAACACTATAAAGGATAAGTATCCTATACCTGTCATTGAGGAGTTATTGGATGAATTAGGTAGGGCTACGATTTTTTCTAAAATCGACTTAAAATCTAGATATTGGCAAATTTGGATGCATCCTAACTCCACTGAGAAAACAAAATTTCGGACGCATGATAAGCATTATGAATTTCTTGTAATGCCCTTTGGATTAACCAATGCCTCATCTACATTCCAAAGTTTAATGAATACGCTTTTCAAATCCTATCTAAGGAAGTTTGTTTTGTTTTTTTTTATGACATACTGATATACAGCAGTAGCAAGAAGGATCATCTGAAATATCCTCACACTTTTTTTGATATTCTGCAAGCTAATCAGCTTTATGCCAAGAGAAGTAAGTGTGCTTTTGTATGTACCCAAATTGAGTATCTTGGTCACATAATAACGCCAGCTGGGGTAATGATAGATCCTCAAAAGGCTAAAGTTGTCAAGGAGTGGCCAATTCCGAGAACTATCAAGCAGTTGAGGGGATTCTTGGGTTTAACGGGGTATTATAGGAAGTTTGTGAGAGGTTATGGACAGCTGGCTAAACCGTTGACTGATCTTCTCAAGAAGGATGCATTCCAATGGGGAGATGTAGCGCAAAAGGCTTTTGACAGCCTCAAAGCCGCTATGATATCTGCACCAGTTTTGACACTGCCTGATCTTAGTCAGGAATTTCTCATAGAGATAGATGCCTCGGGTACTGGCATAGGAGTAGTACTCATGTAGAATGGCCATCCCATTGCGTTCATTAGTAAGACCTTATCCCAAAAACACCAATCTCTATCCATATATGAAAAAGAGATGTTGGCCATTCTATTTGCAATCAAGAAATGAGGGCAATACCTAGCCAATAAACACTTTGTTATCAAGACAGATCACCAAAGCTTGAACTATCTATTAGAGCAACGAATTACTACTCTGTCTCAACAAGCTTGGGTGGCAAAGTTATGCAGTATGACTATGAGATACTTTATAGAAAAGTTAAAGATAATGTTGTAGCTGATGCACTTTCTAGGTTAGCAGATTCTGAGGTGTTCTACATAACAACAATTATTTTACCTTCTGAGATAATGGCAGCAGTGGAAAGATCATGAGAAACGGATGCATCTCTTCGGCAAATTATTGCAGCTAAGGAGCATGACTCAGCAGCTCATCCAAAGTATGGTTGGGTACAACAGAAATTAACTAAGAAAGGTAAGCTAGTGGTGGGAAATGATCAAGTTTTGAGGCAAAATTTGTTGTCCCTTTTTCATGATTCATCAATTGGAGGTCATTCTAGGGTTACTGTTATACCAAAAGGTTGTCAGCAATAGTGACTTGGAAAGGACTATGGAGGGACGTTAGGAATTATGTCCGTAATTGCATAGTTTGCCAACAATATAAGCCAGAAAATGTAGCTTCTCCGGGATTATTACAGCCACGACCAGTATTAGAAGGTATATTTACCAACATTACTATGGACTTTGTTGAGGGGTTGACTAAGTCACAAGGAAAAACAGTAATTTTTGTGGTGGTTGATAGGCTTACCAAGTATGCTCATTTCATGAGCTTATCTCACCCTTTTTCAGCTTACACCGTGGCACAAGTTTTCTTGGATTCTATTTATAAGTTGTATGGTCTGCCATAGTTAATTACAAGTGATAGGGGGCCTACCTTTGTTAGTGCATTCTGATGGGAACTCTTCCAGTTGTAAGGAGTTGAATTACAACTCTCTACTGCATACCATCTTCAAACCGACGAGCAGACTGAGGTTGTAAATCATTGCTTGGAAGCTTACCTTAGGTGTATGGCTGGTGATCTCACTCATACTTAGTCAAAATGGTTATCTTTAGCTGAGTACTGATATAACACATCCTATCACAGTAGCATAAATATGACACCATTTGAAGCCTTATATGGCTATCCATCACCCCTACACATTCCATACTTTCCTCATGATTCTAAAGTGGCTACAGTTGACTCATATTTAAGGGATAGAGAAGCTACAATCAAACTGTTGCAATATTATTTGATGAAAGCTCAAGTCAGAATGAAGAACTTGGCTGATAGAGGAAGAAGTGAGAGGCAGTTTCAGGTTGGGGACTGGGTTTATGTCAAGCTCCAGCCCTATAGGCAAGTTACTGAACACCAGGGACATCCTAAGTTCCAACCAAAATATTTTGGTCCCTTCCAAGTCCAGGATGTCATTGGGTCAATAGCTTATAAGCTCAAGTTACCCCCAGACGCTCAAATCCATAATGTTTTCCATGTGTCCTTGTTGAAGCCTGTGCATGCTAATATTACAGCCTCTCCAACTTTACCGAATGTTTTTAATACTCCCATATTTCCATAGGCTATACTGGATCGAAGAATGGTAAAACGTGGGAATGTGGCAGCTGCTCAGTTTTTAGTCCATTGGCAGGGCTGTTCACCAGTAGAGGCTACTTGGGAGAATGCTTAAGATATTCAGTTGAGATTTTTGAATTTTTTCGTTGTGGACAAGGAAAACTAAAGGGGGGAATATTGTTGTAGCCTAAACACTTTTAATGAGAATGATATTATTTTGGAGGGAAAATGGGTTGCGGTTGTTAGGAAATTAGTTGGGAAGTTAGTTAGTTAGAATAATAGATTAGCCTATCAAAACTAATCATTGATTTTGTAATGGGTGTGCAAGAAATGAATACAATTTTCTCTTCTTGAATATCTCCTATCTCTTTTCGCTGTCTCTTTCTATCTTTTTTTCCCTTAGAAATTGGATTTTCAATTTAGTTTGTAACATAGTCGGAGCGCGAGTGGAGGAGGAGGGTGTGGTTGTGGAGGGCGAAGGCTTTGCCTAGGAACTGGCCGAAGTTGCCAAAGCCGATGATGGCAATTTTTAGTAAGGCGGTTTGTAGATACTGGGATTAGAGTTAGGACTCGTAGTTGAAAGGCTGGGCTGCATCAATGGCACGTATTGGGGGGAACCGCCAAGGAGAGCGTTTGAAAGTTGGTTTCGATTTCAATTTGATGGGTTGATGATTGAAAGCAAAAAAGCATGGCCTGATGGTGGTGGTTATGTGGGGTTTGACACAGGAGAATACCATCTCATCTCCAATTCTACCAAAATCATTACTACCCTTCTACATTTATCTCCTACACCTCTTATTATGTTTGACGCAAGAGGGCTGTAGTAGCTCCTCTGATCAAGGGATCGGATCCTTTGATTTTGTCCCCCACATTCAATTGGCCTGGAAGTGACACTTGACCGTGCGGCTTCTAAGCTTCAAATGGGTTGGACTGCTATTTTGGACTGTTTTCCATTGATGTATACACTCCCCTTCCTACTGTGCATGTGTCACTATACTTATAAAATTATGGGTAAAATCAACTTAGACCCTAAATTTTAAAAAATGATCAAATTTTAATTATATTTCAAAAGAATCTTCAGTGATCTCTGACTTTTCAAAAAATTGTCAAATTAGTTCATTCTTTCAATAAACTAATAGTCAAATTTAATAGACAACATAGTGGATAGGGCTAAAATTGTCATTCAAATATTTAATATTTCAATTTTATTTTTTTTAGAAATGTCAATATCTGATAGAGTCTTTATTTATTTTTTATTTTAATTTAAAAATTGTTTACAAGTTAGAAATGACATTTTTAATTTATTTCAACCAATGAAAAAAGTAAAATATTAAAATTTAACAAAATTTAAAATAAAATATCTTATGGAATCTTCTTCTTCAACCTTCTCATTTGCTTCCATTCTTCTTCCTTCTCATCTCCGTCGTGCCGCTCATGAGCTCAGTTTGCACAGCGTCAACGTTGCCTCGCACTCTCTCATAACTTCGTAGCAGATTTCTACCATCACACAACAGTTGGTTACTTTTCAGTTCTCATTTTAAGTAATAAAATCTCACAAATATGCAAATCGTATAAATGTCATATAGACATTGTCGGATCGTCTCCATAGAGACATGGAAATCGATTAATAAACTAGTCCTAGATGAAAATAAATAAATAAATAAAGTGTGCTAGGATTTCGGATTCCACTTAGATTTAGAAATTAAATATCAAAGCATTGAAGATTTATCGGTTGTGTTTGTCACTAGTTAATCACTAATTCTTTCAATACATCTCTTTCGATGATGTATCGAATATACTTTCGTCCACCGAAACTTATCTTTCGATAACTATCGAATGAACGAAAATTTATTAGGTTCAAGATAATCTACTACCTAAGTTGGATTGGCATTTTCATGAGATACTGAGCTATCACTCGAGCACTCACGACAACTTGACTGTCACATAAATGGCCTATTTCCCTTTCCTAATCTAAGGTTGACATTTTATTAAGTACTTTATGTGTTATTCCTTTCGGTTTCAACACAAAATCTCAAATTATACATATGGTGGCCAATCACATACAAGCATTAAGTTATAAAATTCCTACTTAATATACACAAGATCCTCAAGCAATAACAATCAACTCTATTAATATTAAAAATCAAAATCTATCATCATCCCAACACAATATAAAATATGATTACATATAATGGAAAAATTACAAATACAAAAGAAAAGTTAAGAAAACAACTCATGAGTCTCTCTCTTCTGAGTTTGAATCCATGGAGCTTCTCTCTTTCGAGTTCGAGCCTTTGTATTCTCTTCTCTACTCCTACAAAGCTTTCTCTCCAAAGTATGGGTAAATGATGTTTGTGGATGAAAGATTAAAGGTAAATGGAGGTACTTAGAAATGAGAATCAAAGGTGAGAGAAGGGGCATGAGAGCCTAATTCTCAGCCCCTCAAAAATGTCCTAAATGATGTGTTTCAGATGTATTTGTAGGTTGTCAAAATTAGGGCACGAGTTTGAGGTGGAAAAGTCGAATTTGCTCTTGATGAAAGTGTTTTGTAGGTTGGTAGAATGGGTTTGCAATGTGTGGCACTCTTTGGCGCATAACTTAGTGAAGGAGTGTGTGAGGCAGCATGTAGAAATAAGAAAAATGCATGAGACGCGTTGGTTGAAGGGCTGCTGGGTGAAGGAATGCGCAAGACAGTGCATTGTGGTACTAGAAGGGTTGTTGTACATGCAAGACTGTACGTTGGGAGGCTGGTAAGCATGCAAGGAGGCGTGCTGGTGGAGTGTGGGCACGTTGTCATGCGCGTTGGATGGTGCAGAGGTGCACAGGTTCACGCTAGCTTTGACCCTTGGTCATTAAAATAGTCATAACGTTCTCTACGAACCTCCGATTCATGAACCATTAGTTGATGTGGAAACTACACATCCGTAGCTTTAATTTGATAGGCTATAACTCACATGACTCGAACAAATGACTCCATATGAGCTCTCAAAATTTAACCCATCTTTCATGCCCGATAATCCACAATCATGTCATTTTTCTTATAAAATCCAAACCTAACACTTTTTGATTTGATTTCCTATCGAATCTCTTCCAACTAAGCGTACACACCATTTAGAGAATTATTCTCTAAAAAACACTGAAAAAAAACATATAAAAACACTCAAAAACGACGACAAAGATATAGATTTGAAGGTTTAAATCTTTACTAAAAATGCCCTTATCAACGATCACATTACTCTCTTCTTCTTCTTCTTATTTTCTTTGCCATCGCAATGCAATCTCCTTCTCCATAGTAACACCAGATCTCTGGGTCTTCTTCATTGCTTGCTTTTGTGGTGTTTTAGTTAGATTTGAGTGTTAGTTATGTGAAAGTGGTTTCTCACCTTAAAGTTGTTAGTTTTTTTTAGGTACAGTGACTGAATCAGTTTTGATTTTAGTGGGTTTGAGAATAGTGTGACACTGAGTTTTTGATTTGTTTTGTCTCAGTTTTGATGTAGTGGATTTGAGAATTCTTTATCTATATGGAACCTAGATATTGATGTTAAAATAAAATCTGGGTTATTATATGATTGTTTTGTCTCTCTATTAATAATATGTGAAATCTTTTAGAAAGGAATAGCTATCTTCAAGTTACTCTTATGTGTAGTTTTGCTTGAGTTTTATTTCTATTTTTGTTCAATAATTCTGTTTTTTCTTTTATCAGGAAAAGAAATCAGGATTTGAGTTTGTTTCAACATGTTCAAGTTGGTTTTTAAATAAAAATGCTACTAGACTAACACCCATTTTGTTTTTTGTTTGGATGGTAAAGTGATTCAAAAGAAGAGAAAACAAAAACAAGAACCCATTTTGATGCTGCTGGAAGCCATTTGGAAGAAGAGTAATTTTTTTTAATTTTAATTTAAAAAATTGTTTTCTAATAGAGTAAAAAAAAAAAACGTTTTTTATTTATGTATATTAATATTTGAACTTTAAAATAATGATGTGTCAACTTATAATTGGTGGAAAATTGTTCAATTTTTTAATTTTAAATTTTATATCACATGCGTTAAATTTTTATTGGTTGGTAAGTTACGATAAAATAGTAATTTTAGGATTAATTAATGATAAAGGGTAAAATAGACTTTTTGTACTTGCTATTATGGTTTATTGTTAATTTCTTAGTCAAAGAGACTAATTTGATACTTTTTCTAAAAGCTAGGGACCATTGGAGACTTTTTCTAAACATAGTAAAAAGTTTGACCATTTTTCAAAACTTAGGGACTAAAATGATTTTTACCTTAAATTATTTTACATCATATATTATGCTGATGAGTATCTCTGTTGATCAGCAAAGAAAAAGAGAATGAGCATGCGACTGGTAGCTTGTGGAACCATAAAATTAATCACGAGTATGTATCGCAAACATCAACCAACGACCACAAGTCGCGTTATCTAGGTAGAGTCAATTACTAGTATAAGTCACGAGATGCGTTCGGTGACCTCAAGTCGCGATGCTCAAGTAGAGGATATCATGAGAAAGTGTTGCAAGCCATGTCCAGCAATTGCAAGTCATGATGAGTGCCCCAAGAGTGTCGCAAGAGTCGATCACGAGTCGCAACTCCCGATCATAGGTTGCAATGGAGATTGTCAAACGCAGATCAAAAGTTGGTCAACTCCGATTGAAATTGGCATTTCAATTAAGTTTAAATTAGTTATATTTTCCTATTTTATTTAATATACTTCTCTTATTAATGGGGTCCCCTTGAATACACCTGGAGTAATTGATAAAAACAATGAGTGTTTGTATTCTAAAATTTGTGATTGTAATTTATTATATATTCATTACATCTTATTATAACTAAATGAGTCAGATCACATTTACAACAATCAACAGATAAAATCACATTTATCGATTGTAATCAGACATGTTTAGTTGTAATCAAATATACTAATATTATAATAAATTACAATCAGTAATTTTATAATACAATCACCTTTTTTTTTTTAAGTATATTGATACTCTAGATGTATTATAGAATTTGCTTTTATTAATTTAGGATTTTTAATTTATTTCTTATTCTAGTTGATGTACTTCCTTTTATTAATTAGGCTAATTCTTTTCAGGGATTCTATTTCCTTAAGTTGTTTAGTTTATTTCTTTTTAGAATTCTATTTCCTGAGGAAGGTTTGTTTCCTTTTATTAATTAGGGTACTTATTTTTAGGGATTTTATTTTCTTAAATTGTTTAGTTTATTTCCTTTTAGAATTCAATTTCCTAAGAAATATTTGTTTCTTAGAAAAATTAGAATTATGTTAGTATAAATAAATGATTATTGTTAGGGTTTATGATGTATGTTTTTGGGCTTTTGAGACATTAATAAAATCTTGGTTCTTGGTGAGGCCCTTATCTCTTGTTTTTCAGCTTTTCTAGGTGCCAACACTTAGAGTCACTTAGGCTAGATTTAAGTCAATTCCGTGATTTGATTCTATAGGATCAATTTACCTAATTCTATGGGTTAATTGATTCAAAATCTATCTTGTTTGTGGTGTAATTTTAGAGTGATTAGGACTTGTTGTTGGATTTAAAATTAGGTCCTCAATTATTTGGTGCTTTCATTGATAGTATCCTGACAATAATGTCATTGGGAGATTTTCATTGAGAGAGTTTTGAAAGGTTAATTTCATTGAGGTTAATGTCATTAAGAGTGGCCCAACGATAATTTCATAAGAAGATTTCATTGAGAGTTTTTTGACAATAATTTCATTGAGAGAATTTAAAAAAAAAAAAAAAAAAACAGTGATTGAGAGTTTTTGAAAAAAAAAAAAAGGAAAAAAAAAAAAACCTTTCCGTTGGGAGATTTGAAAAAATGAAAAAAAAAAAAATTGTTGATAGAAGGTGTGGTTACATCTATGGAGCAATTAAAGCAGTCAATAGAAAGACTAAGGAAAACCACCAAAGTTGAGTTCAAGTGGACCAAGAAGAGATTAGAGGAAATTAGAGCAGATAGAGATGTTAGACGAACTCATGGAGAAAAACTATGAGCCAAACTTTTAGAAATAAGACTGATGGGATGACAGATAATCAAAAAGTCTTTGGTCTTATCATAGGTATGGAGAAAAATGATACCTCTATAAAGATTAAGGATTTTGTGCTTCCTAAATCTATCGACATTGGCAACATGATTAAATCCAATGTGGAATTTTCGAATTATGCTCATGTACAACCAGTTTCAGCCAAGATGTAGATTAATGATGATGTCGATTTCCCACATCACTTGGTTAAGGAGACTGCTACATAGAACTCTTTGTGGAGTGATGTTACTGCTGAGAAAAAACCTACAAGTTAGCTAGAGTTTGAGGTGTATCTTAGAAGTGCTAGTATATTTGGCGTATTAGCAGAATTTTCATAGTTAGATTTGCAAACAGTAACATGCGATTTTTCTAAAGGCTTCAAACTTGGGCAGGGGGGAATCGGTGTTGTTTACAAGAAGGTCAAGTAGGGCTACAGATTAATGATGGAAAAATTATACAAGGATGATGCACATTGCTATGTAATAATAAGTGTTGGGAAAGATTAGGGTGAGATGAAAAAGTTGGTTCCAGATCCTACCCTTAAGGACATGGCTATTCTTGAAGAATGGGGGAATAATGAGAACCTTCGTCAATCGACAAAGAAAAGTAAGAGGAGTGTGCAGTTGGTGATTTGTAGAATGATCATGTCGATTTTAGATGTGATTTTATATCTTTAATCCTAGCTTTTTTGAGTAAAACTTGAGTAGATTCTGTAATTTTTATGTATATTTCTAGTGTTTGTGTTTGTAAGGTTATTTAGAAGAAAATGGAAGAAAATAGTGAAAAAAAGCAACTTTTAAAAGGGATATAAAGCTTTTAGCAAAGAGCATTCGCTAAACGCAACTCACGGTCCTAGGGTTGCAAAATACTATTCAGATGATCTCGTTGAACGCAGTTCGCTAGACGCCAATCGACGTAATTTCTAGGGATTTTTGTTAATCTCAATCGTGAAACATGACTCACGATCGTAAGTTGTGAATTGGCATCAGACGTGCATGGAAGGAACTCTCCAACCATAAACCATTTCACCTATAAATTGATCATTTTCTTGATATCAGTAGTCGTGCAGCAGACACTAGAACATTTTCAAAGTTACTTTTCTTCATTTTTACAAAGATTTTTCATAGATTCAAGTTAAGTTTCATTGGAGCTTCATTCATCACTTCAGTGGAGTCATTTAAGAGCAACATAGAAGAGGTTTGGGTGGAACCTAGAGCAAAAGCAATGGTGAACTCATGATGTTATCTTATGTTCTTGTTTCACTTGTTATGTTGTTCAATTGTTCTTTCATTTTTGGCTTGATTTTATATAGATCTATGAAGAACTAAATTATTTCTAGGGAGGTCAATATAGTTTGATACAGATCTATTCCTATGGATGATTTATTGATGTTAATGAGTTGATTTCATATGTTAGTATTCTGTTTTATCATTTCTTAATGCTTTCGATTGATTTTAGGTCTAGTCAATCGAATGATTTTGTATTATTAATATACTTGAAAAAGATATTGATAATTATAACTTGATAAAATAGAATTTGAGAATTAGAATAGACATATATCTAGTTTTCATGTATGATCTTATGTAAGTATCTATGTGTAATGAGTTTGTAATAATCATTTAGCATAGAAATATAGCTAAATGTTTAATGCAAGCATATCTGTGATAAACTTGAAAGAGACTCATGGATATAATTGTTTGCTTGATCAAATACAATATGAAATTATGATATATTGAAAGGAAATGACACAAGAATAGTGAAGTATTAAATGAACTTAAATTTTCCTAGATCTTTTATTCAAGTGTCTGACATTAGTTACTTTAATGTTTCTTGTTAATTGAGTTTTTACAATTTTACTTTTAACTAATTTTATTAATCAATTTTTGGACAAAGTTACGTAAATAAATTTAAGTAATTAGTTTTAGTTTGAATCGTATCCATAGAATCGACTTTGATTTACCACTATATTGCATAGAGATCGTGTATCCTTGCACGAATTTTTGTATAGTAAAGTGTAATATCGAAAACGTGTATCATTAAACCACGGAATTGATCACGAATATGTGTCGCGAACATCAACCCACGGCTACAAGTCATGTTATCCAAGCAAAGGCGATCACAAGTATGAGTTGCAAGACTCATTCGGTGACCTCAAGTTGTAATGGTCAAGTAAAGGGTATCACGAGACAGTGTCACGAGCCGCGTTTAGCAATGTCTAGCTATTGCAAGTCGTGATGAATGGCTCGAGTGTCGTGAGAGTGGATCGTGTAAACCCTCGCTTTATATATTTACGGATTTTCCCAATAACAGTCCCTAGGTAACAATTTGAGACCCTAAATGATCAATAGAAGTGCCTAAGGTTGTAAAGAACCCTTAGAGATTTATTTAAACCCAATTGGAGATTAAATGGAAGGGTGAAATAGTAAATGATATTGAGTAATTATTAAGTGTGATTAGGGACTAAATTGAAATAAGTTTTAATATTTGTGGTCAAATCAAAATTAAGCTAAAAGCTGAGGGATGTGAATGAAATTGTTTCAGGACATGATCGACATTATTGAAGTTGTTTGTGGAGAAAAACGTGAGAATTCAGCGTAAGTTACACAAACAAACATAGCCTAGGCAAAAACCAATAGAGACGCACAAGCAAGACACAAAACAAAGGAGATTGAGAGAGATCGAGAGGGAGAGAGCAAAAGAGGAAGAGAGAAGAAGAATGAGAGGAAGACCAACCCAAATCCTCGTCATTCCACGCTAAAAAACAGTGCATAAATGTGACCAAAATAGCCAAATAGACAATAGAACCAAAGAAGAAGAAGAAAGAAGAGAGATTTGCCGAGAGGAAGAGAAAGCGAGCAAGAGAGAGAGAGAGATCAAGAAGAAGGAGGAAGAAGACCAGTTGTTTTACTCCAAATCAATGTAGTCGTGACCCCAAAAACCAGAAACGAAGACAAAACGAAGAAGAAGAAGGTGAGGCCGTAAGGAAGAGAGACTAAACCGAGAGCTGTACTAGGGTGTTCGAGCAACTAGCTTAAAGTACCAAACAAGGTCTAAATCACCCCTTTTCCACTCTCAAACTTTTTCCCCTTGACTTCAGCACGAAAATAGGTTAGTTTGTGAGGTTTTGGATTTAATTTAAGTTGATTTTGATGTTGGTTTTGTGATGATAAATGGAGTTAAATTTGAATGGGTGTTATGTGATGAAATGATGTTAATTTAGTTGGGTTTTGATATGATTCATTTTGTTGGTTGTTTGTGATTAAAAATGGGTAAAAACCAAGTGCAAGGATGTTGGAAAAAAAATGAGATTTGAATGGTGTAGGGGCTGCCATGAATTAGTGTTGATGTTGGTTGATTTATAATGATTTATTATTGTTGATTTGTTGTGTAATTAAAAGTGGACAAAATCATGTGAATGTGGGTTAGAAATTGAAGAGTTAGGGTGTGTTAAAGGGGCTGCCCAAGATGATAATGTTGGAAACAAATTAAATCTTGAAATGTACTCTTGTGTTGATAAAAAATTTATGAGTGGATTTTGGTGTTAAAGTTTGAAAATTTTAGTTTAAGGTTAATTGGGAATTTAGGTTTATCATAGGGGCAAAATGGTCCAATGAAAGTTGAACGAAATGGACTTTATTTTGAACTTATTGGAGGCCTAGGAGATCAAGAAAAATATCAAAATCTTGAAGAGCAAATAAAACGCTAAACATACTAATTTGAAGGGCAATTCAGTAAATCGACCTATACTGCGTCCGTTGAGTTTTTTGATAACCCTAATGAGTTTAATTAGACATGTAGAAGTTATTAAAAGTGAAAGATTAAATTTAGAAATCAAAACCAAGAAAATGCTCGAAATTAGTAACGAAAACAACGCATTTTTTGCCTAAAACACCTACCTGATGGCCGTTTCCTTTCGTATCAACACTTGGACTGACTAGAGAGTGAGTTGGGAAGGTGTTCGGAGCGAAAACGAAACGAAGAAAAGCCCTGAGTAGGGCTGTGAATAGTGTTCAGCCTAAAGGCGTTAAAATCGGACATTTTTTGTTTCGGGCATCCGAAAGCAATTCTATTAGTACCATAACATCTCTAGGTGATAATAAATAGGTTCCAGGCAAAGAAAACGGAGTTCGAAATCCTAGAATCAATAAAGAAACCAAAAAAGGAAGTTTACATGTAAAAATGGTCACTTGAGGCAATTGTGTAATTTTAGTTACTTCGAGTTTCCAGAAGTTGAAGCGAATGTAAATTTACATATACATATGTTGTGTAGGTGACGAGGATGCGTGTGGATCGAGATAAGAGAAGTAGAGGCTCCATACACGTCGTTTGTAGTTTTTCATTTTGTGATTGAGTTTCCTTTTAAAGATTTTAAATGTATTTTAAATTTGTTGAGTTTGAATTGATGAAATTATTTGCTTATTTGAAATCATTTTAAATGCATTGATATATGCATGAGTTATAGTTTGAAATGAGCATTTTGATTTTATATATATATATATATGGTTGTTAAAATGTAATTTCAAAAACCAAGTTTTCAAGTTTGAATTGAGAAAAGGAAGAGATAACATTTTCAAAGCCATTAGTAAACCCTTAAAGATTTTAAGAAAAGATTAGACCCGGCCGGTCTATCCCACATCAGTTGGCACAATTATGGGGAATGATCAGTCACTAACTTGAGGGGACATAGTGTCCTAGTATGTCAGTCGAGTCGCCTCTGCTGATGTGGGGTGGTGTTTCACATGTTATGGTTAGCGCTGGGAAATTCTGCACATAGCTGCTAGATGTCTCAGAGTTGTCATGGTTGGTCATCTATGTTGGAGCATTCCTCGTACAGAGGCCACGTGACCCCAGAGTTTGAGATACTATGGTGTTTTCAAAAACTACTAAGAAATAGTTTTGAAACGAAAGTAAATTTGAAAAGAAAAGAAATTTTATGATCGTTATTTAAACGTCATATAATTTTTAAGTTATGAGTCTTTGAAATTAATGCATGCTTTCGATTATATAAATCCTTATGTTGATATTGAGTTTAAGAAATTAATGTTTGAAATGCTTAAAGAAATAAATAATTGTTTTAAACGTTTTTCGAGGAGGACGTTTAGATATCAAATTTTTAAACTAAAGATAAATTAGCACTTGCTGAGCTTCTAGCTCATTATTTTTCTGTTTTTATACAAAAACCTTCTCAAGTACTCTCATCAGGTAGCCGAATAGGGATATCACCTCCAGCGGGCGAGGTAGAGCGACACGACGCCATTTTGTGTAGCATATTTTTGTAATAGTCCTATTTACATGTAAACACCTTTTGAATTGTATAAATAATTTGTAGTTTTGTAATTATATGTTCGTAATTGTGTTTAAATTGTTTTTGAATTAAATGTGGTTTACAAATTGTGTTGTGGATTTTATCAAGTTTGATTTGGAAATTGAATACATGTTTGAGGCCTACGGGCAACTAGAAGTTGGGTTGGTGCTAAATATTAGTCGAAGTGTTGATCTTTGTAAACAGATTTTCCTGGAACGTAAACAATACAACTGTTATGCTGCCGAAATTTCATTAAAAAATAAGTTTAAAAATCAAAAAAAAATTCCTACATTTTTTTTAGTTTTAAAGAAAACCAACCCAACAATGTTTTATTAAGTATTAGAAAGTTTAGGATTCGCTCCACGAGTTTCACTTAGCCTGACAAGTCGGGTCTAAGAGGGATCCGTTGGGGTGCCCGGCGTGACCTACCAAATTAGAGCTAAAGGTATCCGGGAAGGGGTCACGTCAAGGTGGTATCAAAGCCTGTAACATGCCATTCAGGAATTATGTATGTAGCCTATACGATGATGTGTATGACCTTATTTTGATATGATAAACTGTTTAGAATGTATTTTGAATGCATCCGTACCATTTCGATAGGCTTCCGAACGAACCGAAAATGTTTTCGAAATTCAACCAAAAATTTCGAAAGGATTTTCAAGGATTTTCGAAAATTTAGAAAAGTGTCGAAATGAGTGTTAATAAGCTTAAGAAATACCTTAGAACCTTAAAGGGCACTTTTGAACGAAATTTGGATCGAAACGGAACCAATCCGGAAATCCTATAAGCCGACCGAGTGAATTTTCGGAGACCCGAAAGAGGGTTTAGGATGATAATTAAGAGTTACGGAGCTCACTAGAAACATTTAGGAAGTCCAAATATAGGCCCCGGAGAGTGTTCAAAGAATTTCGAAAAAAGTCACGGAAAAACCGAATTCGGGCGTTCCGAAAGATTCGAACGAAAAGAGATAAGAATGAGTGGACAAGTGGGGCTAGGATGCATGCATGAAGGACATGTGGCATGAGAGTACTATGCATGCAAGACACTTGTCAAAAAGGGAGTGTGCATGGAAGACATGTGTAAATGGATTTTATGCATGGTTGACATGTGTCATGAAGAATGCATGCATGGGTGACACTTGGGCAGGGAAATGATGCATGTTGGACACTTGGCTAGCATGCAAGGATGGCAAACTTGTAGATTTAAGCAACTCTAAGGGCAATTATCAATTAAATGGTCAAGTATATATACTAGAATGCAAGAAAAATGAAAAAGTGAAGTCAATTGTGTGTGTGAGTGGAGTGTTTTCGGCCAAGAAGAGAAAGAGAGGGTGTTGGATGGCAAAGAGAAGGGAAAAACGTGCAGCAGCCCAACCATGGAGTTTATGGGTGATTTGTGAAGGAGTTTAACTCATCCAAGAGGAAAACACAAGCTAGGAACCAAGGTAAGACCTATACTCACTCACTTTAAGAGATTAGTGAGATTTCCTTTGATTTTGATGGATGAAATGCATGAAATCAGGGGCAGCAAGCTGTTCCATGTAATTTCAAGGTGATTTGGGGTCCATTCAAGCTCATTCAAGAAGGGAAAGCAAGCAAACAACAAGACTACATCCATACCAAGTCATTTTAGAAGTTAGTAATGATTTTCTCCTTAACTTGATGTGAAAATGGATGACAAATGTGACGTAGAGGCTGTTATGATTTAATAAAAATGGACTTGAGCATCTTTAACTCAAATATGTGATGGATAAGGACATGCATGAAAATAGCTTGAAATTATGTTAGAATGGAAAACGAAAATGTTATGGGTAACTATGGTAACTCACAGCCAAGGGGTGTTTTGAATGATAGCTGCTGATTTTTGATGTATTTAAATGATATATCAAGTTATTTGGAGGTTAGAATGATCATGGAAATTGAAAGAATTAAATTCGGGTTCATATGGACATCACACGGTCAAAATGAACATAATGGTATACATGCTGTCTTGTTTCAAGTTTAATGAGTTTTATTTGACTTGATATGATTTTATGAGTATTTGGAATGATTTATAATTAAATGGATGATATTGCAATTCAATTGAATGGTAAAAATGATGCAAGAGTTGATAAAATTGCATTGGGAAGCATGTGTGTATGTTAAAATGTTAATGGGACAGCTTGTGCATCATTTTAAGTGACCATGACAGCATATAGATGCAATGCATGGCAGTTTGTGTAATGTTTGGATGGCTTTCGAGTTAAAGTTATATGATAATTTTTAAAGTAAAAGCATGGCAGCATGTGAACCTACGAAATTAGATTGCGAAATTGCCTAAGACTAGAATATGTAAAATGCGTAGGTGGCGCGTAATTAATGGAAACCCAAATTATAAGCTTAGAAGCAAGCTAAAGAAAAGAGGTGAGTGTTCTTTTAAAGTATTTATTGTGAATGATTTTATAAAACATCTTATGCAATTGTTTTATGGTCAAATGAGTAATTATGAAATGTATAAATTATATGCCATGAAATGCTTTATATGAATTTTTATTCAAATGAAAATGTATGAAAACCTTGTACATGATATTATGAAAAGTTTATGAAATGGAAATTATGAAAATGAAAAGCAGCGTAAAGAAAATGGTTTTATTAGTCTGTGGCACGCCTTCTAGGTATCTCAGTGAGTTGTACCCGGTGAAGAGTACCCTAAAGACGTGCGTGGTAGTGTCAGGGATGTCTGTCACTAACCATACTAACAGCGAGAGGTACCCGCGAAAAAGGGGCTGAGTCAGTTAGTCCAGTCAGTGTATCAACCATGCACGTATAGAGGTATATAATGGCTAGCTTCCCGTAGCGATGAAGTTTTCCGTTACGTGGGACCGGACAAATGACCTAAGCGATGAGTAATGCCGCTTGGAGCGATGGGAAATTCCGCTCTGTCATGTACCTAGGGTGCTAAGTGATATATGGCAATGGTGGTTGATTTATTACATGCAAATGATTTTAATAAATTAAGTACCACCACTCATGATTTATGACATGTATGAAATGTATATGCTGCTTTATTTATTCATTTTTAATACGCATGATTATTCTATTATAAAATGTTATATATATATATGTGTATTACAGTTAAGGGGTTTTCAATTTCCCAATCTTTTTTATATGGCATATTTATCTTAAACAATTGCATTATGTTTAATAAACTTTTAGGGAGGTATTTTCCTAAAGTAGTTTAGTTAGAGAACTTAACACTCACTGAGCTTATTAGCTCACTCTTTACTTTACTTTTCCAAAACAAACCTCCCCAGGTGCAGACGCAGGCGCTACAGCTTTAGAGACCCATACCACAGACTAGTGGGCGCGTCGGGTGCAGCTGCATTGAAATTGTAATATTTTGTGTTTGATCATGAATGTGCATCACTTTTGGGCTTTTGTAAACTTTGGATTGATATTAAATAGAACTTTTGTAATTCATGCATATTCATGAAACGAAATGTTTTAAGTTCTTCTTTCGAAATTGCATAAACTGTTTTGTGGTTGTTTGTGGATTGGAAATGAAGGCTTGAGGCCTAGAAGTTGAGAAAAATAATTGCTATAGAAGTGTACAAGTTTTACTTGATTTTCTTATAGGTGGGATCACCAGAAATGCAGCCGTTATGCTGCCGAAATTTTTAAAATCCTATTTTGTAAAAGTATTCGAAAAAAAAAAAAAAATTCCACCGAATTCCGCACCATTAGAAAACTTTAAGGATGTTTTGAAAAGAGATTTCAGAAACGTTCACGGCTTGGCTTCGCGGAGACTTTCCAATCGATTAAGATTTCGTTTGGAAGGCTTCCGCGGAGTGCCGGGCGGGTTGCCTGATAGGTTATAGGTTTGGGACCCGTCAGAGCCGGTTTTGGAAAGTTTTGAAAAGTTTTAGTATATTTTAAATCATTTTAAAGCATAGCATTGCATGAATTTGTACGATTTCTAAACCTCGTTTTCATGCATTTCAGTATCATAGATATACAGCGTTGTGGTCGTGGTTGCCCAATGATTCAGAGGGCAGCTGAGGCACCCATGAGAGAGGAGGAGCACGTTGGCGTATCAATTAATGTGCTGGAGCCTCGAACAGAGTCGCCACAGCCCGCTGGGCTAGCGGTTGTGCAAATGAATGTAGAGTAGATGACCCATATGTTGGCAGCGACTTTACATCAGCCCCGCGAGTCGGGGGCATCTATTGAGTGTGCACGAAAGTTATGCGCGAAACCGTATGATGGCACGGGAGAGGCAAAGTGCATATTATTGTGGTTAGAGAGTAGCAAATAGATATTCGAGGTCATGGGCTGCACCGATGACCAGATGGTCATCTTATCCGCTTTCTTGATGAAAGATAGAGCTAAAGATTGATGGAAGGCCTTATAGGGGAGACACCCAGACGGGGTAGCCTACGCAGTATTCAAACGAGAGTTCCTCAAGAAATTCTACCCCCGTAGTTACAGAGAGGCCAGGAACGAGGAGTTTTACAGGTTAGAGCAGGACAACCTATCAGTAGTAAACTACGAGAAGAGATTTTCAAAACTTGGTTGCCTTGTTCTATCAGTGACAGATGATGAGGGGCAGAAGATCAGCAAGTTCAGATTCAGCCTGAGTCCCAGAATAAGAACATATGTGGCCTCAAATGAATATATAAGATACGAGGATGTGGTAGAGGCAGCTATACGAGTGGAAAAGAGTACGAAGACCATTTCTCGACCATTGAAGTTCTGCCAGAAGCGCACTTGGACTAGGAGTACTAGCTACCAGAGAGGATCTAGTAAAGCGGCAAAGAGTGGTGAGCAGTCTTCCAGATCCCAGAGCAGGAGACAGAGTCAGGGGTCCCAAAGTAGTCACAGTTCAGTAAAGTCTTCAACGTGATCCCCTAGTTTCAAAGGCGGTTTCAAATCACGGCCTCCTTACAGTAGGTGCGGTAGGAGTCATCCGGGTGAGTGTTTTGCTGGTAGCACCGGATGCTATAGTTGTGATCAGGAAGGCCATTTCATGAAGGACTGCTCAAGTGTTGCAGCATCAAATAGACCGGAGGGCAAGAGCGCCACACCTGGACAGACTAGAAGGGGTCGTAGACTCGAGAGGAGAGGCCCCCAGGTTAGAGCAACTGCTGGTACAGAGACTTCCAATGGTGGGCCTAGCAGAGCAGCGCCACTTAAGGGATAGCTTGATAGACTATGGACCCAGGTTAGAGTATTTGTAGTCACCCATTAGGATGCTGATGCAGCCCCTAATATAGTCACAGGTATTATCTTTTTATCTGACTGGAGTGCACAAGTGTTGATAGAACTAGGGGCCACTCATTCCTTTATATCTGCGGAGTTTGCTACTAGAGTTAATGTAGAGACGGAGCCATCAAATTGCAGCATGATCATATCGTTTCCCACGGGAGAATCTATGACAACATATAAAGTATACTTGGGAAGTAAAGTTGGTATAGCAGGTCAGGAGTTTGAGGCAAACTTGATCCTGCTAGATATTCATGATTTCAACGTCATCCTAGGCATGGATTAGCTGTCGAAACATAAGGGTACAGTGGATTACTATAAGAATGAAGTGCGGTTCAGCAGACCATGGGAGCCAGATGTGATTTTCAGTGGTGTAAGGAAGACATTCCCCACGAGCCTGATCAGTGTTTTGAAGGTGAACAAGATGTTAAGAAAATAGTGTTACAAGTATTTGGCCTATGCAGTGGAGCCAGAAAGTATAGAGATGAAGTTAGAAGAGGCTCCAGTGGTTAGAGAGTATCCAAACATCTTCTTAGAGGACCTTCCAAGGCTATTACCTGTCAGAGAGATGGAGTTTGAGATAGACCTAGCACCGGGGACGGAGCCTATATCGATAGCGCCATATAGGTTGGCCCCGGTTGAATTGAAAGAATTGAAGGTCCAGATGGAATAGTTGGTGAGCAAGGGATTCATTAGGCCGAGTATGTCACCTTAGAGAGCTCTAGTATTGTTTGTGAAGAAGAAAGATAGGAGCCTCCGATTATGCATAGACTACAAACAGTTGAACTAAGTCACCATCAGGAATCAGTATCCGCTACCGAGGATTGATGACCTCTTCGATCAGTTACAAGGTGTCAGGGTATTTTCAAAGATTGATTTGAGGTCAGGGTACTACCAGATGAGGATTTGCAGGGAGAATGTCCCTAAGACGACCTTTAGGACATGCTACGGGTATTATGAGTTTATAGTGATGTTGTTTAGATTGATGAATGCCCCAGCCACTTTCACGAATTTGATGAATAGGGTATTCAGGCCGTACTTGGATAAATTCGTCATTGTCTTCATTGATGACATACTAGTGAATTCAGGTAGCCGAGAAGAGCACGTTGAGCACCTCAAGATAGTGTTACAGACATTGAGAGAGCATTAGTTGTACGTGAAGCTCAGTAAGTGCTAGTTTTAGTTAGACTAGGTAGCATTTCTGGGGCATATAGTATCAGTAGATAGGATATTAGTGGAACCTTAAAAGATAGAAGCGATAATGAACTGGCAACCACCCTCGAACGTAACTGAAGTTAAAAGCTTTCTAAGGTTGGCAGGATATTATAGGAAGTTCGTAGAGGGATTTTCAAAGATTGCTGCTCCTTTATCAAGGTTGACTAGAAAAGAAGAAAGGTTTGTATGGTTAAAGGCGTGCCAACGCATTTTTGATGAGTTGAAGCATAGATTGACCTCGGCACCTATACTTACACTTCCGTCAAGGAGCTATGGATTTACAGTTTATTGCGATGGCTTCAGATAGGGATTAGGTTGTGTGCTTATGCAAAATGAGAGAGTGATTGCTTATGCATCGTGCAATTGAGGAAGCATGAACATAATTATCCCACACACGACCTAGAGTTAGTAGTAGTAGTGTTCGCTTTAAGGATTTAGAGACATTATCTCTACGGAGTCCCCTGCAGGATCTTCACGGATCACAAGAGCTTGCAATAACTGTTTACTCAGAAGGAGCTCAATATGAGGCAAAGACGATGGATTGAGCTCATCAAAGACTATGACTGCATCATAAAGCACCATCATGACAAGACGAATATAGTAGCGGATGCCTTCAACAGGAAGCCCACTGGTTCATTAGCCCAGCTAAAAGCAGAATACCTCCCAATGTTCGTAGAGTTGTGGTCCATGAGTGTTAGACTAGAGACGACGAACTCAGGAGCCTTATTAGCCATATTTCATGTCCGTCCAGTTCTAATGGATCAGGTTAGAAAGCTCCAGACCCGGGATCCATATCTAATGAATATAAGAGGAGAGATAGAGGCTGGGCAGTAGAGCACATTTTCAATCAGAGACAATGAGACACTAGTTATGGGATAGAGATTGTGTGTGCCAAATGTGGGAGATTTGAAGAATGAGATTATGGAAGAGGCACACTCAATAGCTTATGCCATGCATCTAATGAGCACGAAAATGTCTCGAACTCTAAAAGATCACTATTGGTGGAGAGGAATAAAGAAAGAGATGGCAGTGTTCATTTCCAGATGGTTGACCTACCAGCAGATTAAAGCAGAGCACTAGAAACTTATAAGTTTACTACAACCCCTACCTATCCTTAAGTGGAAATGGGAGATGATTACTATGAATTTTGTGGTAGGGCTACCGAGGACGTAGAGCAGACATGATGCTATATGGGTGATTGTTGATCGATTGACGAAGTCCGCTCACTTTTTAGCGATTAAGAATACATACTCCTTAAAGAGACTAGCTCAGTTGTATGTTGACGAGATAATGAGACTGCATGGCGCACCAGTGTCTATCATATCAGATGGAGATCCTCGATTGACATCTAGATTCTGGCCTAAGCTACAGGAATCATTAAGCACCAGATTGCACTTCAATATGGCTTTTCACCCATAGACGGACGACCAATCCGAGAGAACTATCCAAACCCTTAAAGACATGTTGAGAGCTTGTGTTATGGAATTCAGGGGGAGTTGGGATACTCACCTA
Source organism: Nephelium lappaceum (assembly GCA_021234005.1). NCBI lineage: Eukaryota > Viridiplantae > Streptophyta > Magnoliopsida > Sapindales > Sapindaceae > Nephelium > Nephelium lappaceum. Next base: position 27,890,070 of record CM037997.1, read on the forward strand.
CCACTGATAGAGTTTGCCTACAACAACAACTACTAATCAAGTATCGAAATGGTATCATATGAAACGTTATATGGCAGGAAGTGTAGGACCCCAGTTTGTTGGGATGAGGTAGATGAGAGGAGATTGATTGGCCCAGAGATTATCCAGATCACCACAGAGATGATATATGTGATTAGAGAAAAGCTAAAGGTAGCTAGTGACAGATAGAAAAGCTATGTGGACAATCGAAGAAGAGATTTAGAGTTTTAGGTAGATGATAGAGTGTTCCTGCGGATCTCACCATGGAAAGGAGTGCTAAGATTCGGAAAGCGAGGGAAGCTGAGTCCGCGGTACATAGGGCCGTATGAGATCGTGGAGAGGATTTGAGAGGTGGCGTCAACTGAAGCTGCCATCAAAGTTAGCAAATATCCATGACGTATTCCATGTTTCCATGTTACGAAAGTATGTAACGGATCCTTCACATGTCCTTAAAGAGCAATAGGTACAACTGAAAGAGAATATGACCTACAAAAAGCAGCTTGTAGAGATCTTAGATTGTAAGGAGTTGGTGTTGCGCCGCAAAGTGATATCATTGATCAAAGTCTTGTGGAGGAACCATGGATTAGAGGAAGTTACATTGGAGCATGATGAGCAGATGCATGCACAGTATCGCACCTCTTTAAGTCAAGTATGTAATTTAATTTCGAGGACGAAATTTTTAGAAAGAGAGGAGAAATTGCAAACCCTCGATTTATATCTTTACGAATTTTCCCAGTAATAGTCCCTGAGTAACGATTTAAGACCTTAAATAATCAAAGGAAGTGTCTAAGGTTGTAGAGAACCTTTAGAGATTGATTTAAACCAAATTAGAGATTAAATGGAAGGGTGAAATGGTAAATGATATTGAGTAATTATTAAGTGTGATTAGGGACTAAATTGAAAATAAATTTTAATAGTTATGGTCAAATTGGAATTAAGCTAAAAGTTGAGGGATGAGAATGAAATTTTTTAGGACATGACCAGCATTATTGAAGTTGTTTGTGGAGAAAAACATGAGAATTCAGCTCAAGTTACACAAACAAACACAATCGAGACAGAAACCAACAAAGACGCGCAAACAAGATGCAAAACAAGGAAGATAGAGAGGGAGAGAGCAAGAGAGGAAGAGAGGAGAAGAATAAGAGGAAGACCAACCCAAATCCTCACCGTTCCACGCTCAAAACCAGTGCAAAAATGTGACAAAAATAGCCACAAACGCAAAACCAAACAGACGATAGAATCGAAAAAAAAAAAAAAAAAAAAGAGAAGAAAGATTTAGCTGAGAGAAAGAGAAAGTGAGTGAGAGAGAGAGAGAGAGAGATCAAGAAGAGGGAGCAAGAAGATCAGCTGTTTCACTCCAAATCAGTGCAGCCGTGACCCCAGAAACCAGAAACGAAGACAAAACGAAGAAGAAGAAGATGAGGTCGTAAGGAAGAGAGACTAGATCGAGAGCTACGCTGAGGTGTTCGAATAGCTAGCTTAAAGTACCAAACAAGGTCCAAATCACCCATTTTTCACTCTCAAACTTTTTTCCCTTGACTCAAGCACGAAAATAGGCTAGTTTGTGAGATTTTGGATTTAATTTAAGTTGATTTTGATATTGGTTTTGTGATGATAAATGGAGTTAAATTTGAATGGGTGTTATGTGATGAAATGATGTTAATTTAGTTAGGTTTTGATATGATTCATTTTGTTGGTTGTTTGTGATTAAAAATGGGTAAAAACCAAGTGAAAGGATGTTGGAAAAAAAAATGAGATTTGAATGGTGTAGGGGCTGCCATGAATTAGTGTTGATGTTGGTTGATTTATAATGATTTATTGTTGTTTATTTGTTGTGTAATTAAAAGTGGACAAAATCATGTGAATGTGGTTAGAAATTGATGAGTTAGGGTGTATTAAGAGGGTTGCCCAAGATGATGATGTTGGAAACAAATTAAATCTTGAAATGTACTCTTGTGTTGATAAAAAAATTTGTGAGTGGATTTTGGTGTTAAAATTTGGAAATTTTAGTTTAAGGTTAATTGGGAATTTAAGTTTATTATAGGGGCAAAATGGTCCAATGAAAATTTGAATGAAATGAACTTTATTTTGAGCTTATTAGAGGCCTAGGAGACCAAGAAAAATATCAAAATCTTGAAGAGAAAATAAAACTCTAAACATACTAGTTTGCAGGACAATTCCATAAATCGACTTATACTACATCCATTGAGTGTTCTGATAACCCTAATAAATTAAATTAGACATGTTGAGGTTATTAAAAGTGAAAAATTAAATTTGAAAATCAAAACCAAGAAAACGCCTGAAATTAGTAACGAAAACAATGCATTTTTAGCCTAAAACGCCTACCCGATGGTCGTTTCCTTTTGTACCGATACTTGGACCGACTAGAAGGCGAGTTGGGAAGGTGTTTGGAGCGAAAACGGAATGAAGAAAAGCCCCGAGTAGGGCTGTGAATAGTGTTAGACCTCAAGGGGTTAAAATCGGACGTTTTTCGTTTCAAGCCTCCAAACGCAATTATGTTAGTACCAGAACGTCCCTAGGTGATAATAAATAGGTTCCAGGCAAAGAAAATGGAGTTCGGAACCCTGGAATCAATAAAGAAACCAAGAAGGGAGGTTTACGCGTAAAAAAGGTCACTTGGGGGCAATTGTGTAATATTAGTTACTTCGAGTTTCTAGAAGTTGACGCGAACGTAAATTTACGTATACCTATGTTGTGTATGTGACGAGAACATGCGCGGGTTGAGAAGAGAGGAGTAGAGGCTCCTTACGCGCAGTTTATAGTTGTTCATTTTGTGAGTGGGTTTCTTTTTAAAGATTTTAAACGTATTTTAAATTTGTTGAGTTTGAATTGATGAAATTATTTGCTTACTTGAAATCATTTTAAATGCGTTGATATATGCATCAATTATAGTTTGAAATGAGGATTTTGATTTTTTATATATATATATATATGGTTGTTAAAATGTAATTTCAAAAACCAAGTTTTCAAGTTTAAATTGAAAAAAGGAAGAGATAGCATTTTCAAAGTCATTAGTATACCCTTAAGATTTTCAGAAAAGATTACACAATCTTGGGGAGGGATGAGTCACTAACCTAGGGGGATATAGTGTCCTAGTCTGTCAGTCGAGTCGCCTCTACTGATGTGGGGTGTTATTTCGCGTGTTATGGTTAGTGCTGAGAAATTTTGCACATAACCGCGAGATGTCTCAAAACTGTCACCATTGGTCCTCTATGTTGGATCATTCCTCGTATAGAGGCCACGTGACCTTAAAGTTTAGGATACTATGGTGTTTTGGAAAGCTACTAAGAAATAGTTTTGAAAGGAAAGTAAATTTTAAAAGAAAAGAAATTTTATGATCGTTATTTAAACTTCATATAATTTTTAAGTTATGAGTTTTTTAAATTAATGCATGCTTCCGATTATATAAATCCTCATGTTGATATTGAGTTTAAAAAATTAATGTTTGAAATATTTAAAGAAACAAAGAATTGTTTTAAACGTTTTTCGAGGAGGACGTTTATAAATCAAAATTTTAAACTAAAGACAGATTAGTACTTACTGAGCTTCTAGCTCATTATTTTTCTGTTTTTATGCAAAAACCTCCTCAAATACTCTCAGCAGGTAGCCGAATAGGGTATCACCTTCAACAAGCGAGGCAGCGCGACACGATGCTATTTTGTGTAGCATATTTTTGTAACAGTTCTATTTACATGTAAACACCTTTTGAATTGTACAAATAATTTGTAGTTTTGTAATTACATGTTCGTAATTGTGTTTAAATTGTTTTTGAATTAAATGTGGTTTACTAATTGTGTTGTAGATTTTATCAAGTTTAATTTGAAAATTGAATGCATGTTTGAGGCCTATGAACAATTAGAAATTGGGTTGGTGCTAAATATTAGTCGAAGTATTGATCTTTGCAAACAGGTTTTTCTAGAACGTAAAAAATGCAGCCGTTATGCTGCCAAAATTTCGTTAGAAAATAAGTTTAAAAATCAAAAAAACCTCCTACGTTTTTTTTTTTTTTTTTTTTTTTTTTCAGTTTTAAAGAAAACCAACTCAACAATGTTTTATAAAGTATTAGAATGTTTAGGATTCGCTCCACCGGTTTCGTTTAGCCCGACAAGCCGGGTCTAAGAGGGATCCGTTGGGGTGCCCGATATGCACTACCGGATTAGAGTTAAAGGTATCCAGGAAGGAGTCGTGTCAGGTCGTGAGTCGCAACTCGTGATTGTTAGTCACAATGCAGACGGCCAGCGCGGATCAAGAGCTGGTCAATTTCGATTGGAATTAAGATTTCAAATAAGTTTTAATTAGTTATATTTTCCTATTTTATCCAATATAACTCTTTTGTTAATTTAGGATTTTTATTTTATTTCTTTTTTTAGTTGATGTATTTCCTTTTGTTAATTAGACTAATTCCTTTTAGGGATTCTATTTCCCTAAGGTATTTAGTGTACTTTTTTTTAGGGCTCTATTTCCTAAATAAGATTTGTTTCCTTTATTTATTAAGGTAATTATTTGGAAAAAAATCTAAAAATCTCTTGAAATGGTAAATAATCTCATTTATCCCAACTTTTCAAAATATTAACCAAAAAACACCTTAGTATCAGTAAAAAGGGGTATCCATTCAAATTTTTAGTGATTTTGTGACAAAAATAATAAAAGACCAAGATACACTTACTATATTGAAAAATTAAAAAATAAAAACAAAATTAATCAATTATCAAATTACCCTTTCATAACCAAAATAAAAAATTAAATTAAATTAAATTAAAATTAAAATTTTTAGAATTTACAATTAAATTTATATAAAAATAGATAAATAAATTACAATTTAAATAATTGAAATAATTAATATTATTAACTATGAATTAAATTAAAAAATTTCCATATTCAAAATCTAAAAATGTCTTCTTCTTCCCCCTATTCCCACCCTCTCTTTAACTTGACCCACTCCTCTCCTTGTCTATATTAGTTTGGTTTTCTTTTTCAAAGTAACACACACACACACACTCCAAGCTCTCTAGCCATGGATCCGTGCCCTCTCGTGCGAGTCACTGTAGGCAATCTGGGTCTCAAAATAACAATATCTGCGAAACTGGCGTGGTCCGTCGTGCACCCTTCCTTATCTCCCTGTTTCTGCAAAATCAAGCTGAAAGGTATCCCCGTCCAAGCCAACGTCATCCCGTTCATTCCGCCGAAGAATCTGTCCCCCAACAACCACTCTATACAGTGGCGGTGACTTTCCACCTCAGCAAGTCGGATCTGGAGAAGCTGGCGGCGAAGATATGCCTCAAAATCGCAATCTACACGCGGCGGCGAGGCACGACCTGCGACGTCAACTCCAGGAAACTTTTGGGGAAGGTATCGGTGTCGTTGGATCTGGCAGGAACCGAATCCAAACCTTCCGGTGAGTGATTCGAGGTTGCTGTTGTTATCGTCGCAGACGACATTATGGTTATTGTCGTCGATTTCTTGATAATCATTCGAGTCGCCGCCGTTGAGTGGTGATGGGGTTCGGTTTTGATGGTGGGTGGGTGGTGATGAAGTTGAATGGTGATGGTGGTTGCGTGAGATGAGACAGAGAGAGTTATGCTAGAGAGAGCGAGTATTGAGATAACAGAGACACTTTTGCTTTAATTTTTTTTTTTAATTTTATTTTTTTTTAATTCCATCCAACTGTCCCAATGAGAGATGTAAAGACTTTGACGATTATACCCTTAAAATTAACATATTGGTTAGTTTATTGATGAATTTATTATGTCATTTAACTGTTGGACTTTTTTAGTTATTAATTTCAATATCAGAGATAGTTTGATATTATTTTTAATTTCAGGGGTAAAATGATAATAATTTTTAATTATTTTTAGGGATTCTATTTCTTTAAGTTGTTAAGTTTATTTCCTTTTAGAGTTCTATTTCCTAAGGCAAGTTTGTCTCCTAGAAAAATAAAAATTGTGCTAGTCTACATAGATGATTATTGTTAGGGTTTAATGATATATGTTTTTGGTTTTTGAGAAATTAATAAAATCTCACTTCTTGGTAAAACAATTATCTCTTGTTTTTTGGCTTTTCTAAGTAGCAATACTTAAAATCGATTGGGTTAGATTCAAGTCAATTTCGTAATTTGATTCTAGAGGATTAATTTACTTAATTCTGTGGGTTGTTTGATTCAAGATCTATCTTATTCGTGATGTGGTTTTGGGGTGGTTAAGGTTTGTTGTTAAATTTAAAGTTAGATCTCAACACATGCATGATATTTTATTTTTTGCAATTAGTAGTGCATAAATTTACAAGATTTAGAGCAATTTTTAATTTTTATATCATCACATTTTGAAGGAAAAGTATTAAAAAAAATAGTAGAATATTCAAATATACAAAATTAGACACCAATTGTGTTTAGATTTGACACCACAGAGCCATTAAGCTCATAATTATTTTCTCTAAATTATGAAGGGATATTCAAGGATTATTTATAATCAAACTAAAATCTACAAGCTCTTTATATTATTTCGTACTAAAAAAAATCTATTCAATAAGTTTGATGTCATCAAATATCGTGACTGTAGGTCCAGAATTTTAAGTTTGAAATGACTTTAGCTTTGCCTTAATTTTCCACCAATAATTTCTATGTCGGCATATTTAATTAATAGTTTAAGAACCTCATCGTATTTCATAATATGCTGAGCATTATAGTCTCAATTTCTAATGAATTTCGTAACTTATCTGGTTCATCAGTGGTAGAGAGAGAGGGTGATCCATAGGGGCCACGGCCCCCTCAAAGAATGAGAATTTTCTATTTTTTAATAATTTAATTATATACTAATTATATATAATATTATTAATTTAGTGGCGTATTTGATCGATCATATTGCCTACTTGATCGATCATACAATTGACGCCTTTCCTGTCTATTATCCCCTCCTTTGGTGGGGTATGCTTTTGGTTTGTAGGAGCTACTAGAATTTGCCTTACTATTTGGTTGAGTACTTCTACTATCCCTTCTGACGTTTGATCCCTTCTGCTGATGGTTAGCTACATCTTCTTCCCATTTAATTTTTGCTCTCACCTTGGTGAGTACATCCTTCATAGTCTTGGGAGAATACTTTGTCAACTACTTGTAGAGGTCAGAGTCATGGAGCAATCCCTTCCTACAAGTAGAGATTATAGTGGAAACATTATAGTTAGGGGTCGATACTTGTTCCTTGTTTAATCGACCGACATAATTCTTGAGACGTTCTCCTTGACATTGGACTATGGAATACAAGTCGTTCGAGTGTTTCTTTAGTTTTCTGCTACTTGCGATCTTCTCGACAAACACATCTAGATTTTTTGAAAAGTTGGTGTGGATTGACATTATTTTGCATTTAAAGGGGATTTTCAGTATTTTCCCTCCAATTATTTGGTGAATCTCAACAGTGTGGGTAATTTTATTAATAAATAAAAAAAAATAGTCATGCCTAGTTAGGAGGGAATATAATGAACCTTACTCAAGAAATGCATAAAATTATTACGATATAAACCAAATAAAATCAAATTGCATAAGACAGAAATTACAAAAAAAAAAAAAAAAAAAAACATGAATGTGAAACTGAGTCTGAAACAAACACAAAAATGTTTATAGAAGACATAAATCAGCTGAATTTAAATTTTGGAGAAAAATGTTCAAGAAGGCACAAGAGGACTACTCCAAGCAAAATCCAAGCTAACGGCCAACAGAATCAGCTACTTCCACACACGAAGTCTCAACCATCTAGAGATCATAAGCAATTAAAAGAGGTGGTGATTAAAAAATCAAACATAAATCAAATATAAAGAAAACAACATAATATGTTTCGAAATCACATAGTTTGCCCTCATATCATCAAAACAATAAGCTATAAGTCTATCCTTATTAGAAACAAATATAAGGAATTATAAGTACAAGTCATTATAAATACGTATGTTTATTATCATTCTATAAAAATATAAAATTTCATGGGAACTAGTAGCCATATAAAAATCATTATATACATGATAGAACTTTTATAATGTTCTGCTTTTGAAAAATTCGTGTTAAAACGATTTTGCCTTCATGGAAAATACTTGAATGTTTACAAGGAATAACTAGAGACAAAAACAAACATGTGTGCACTTAATTTAAAACAATATAAGATTAAAAACTATTTTCTATTATAGATTTGTTATTTCTCCAATTTTGTTCTACAATATAAATGCTAAGGTATATTGATTTAAGATATTTTGAAACATTTATTTTTTCTTTAACTAGGACAGCATAAATCACACAATATTTCAAGGTAATGGTTAAAATAATCGACAAATAATGTACTAAAATTTTTAATTTTGTACTTATTAATTATAAATTACTGATTAGATGTTTTTTTACTGGAATATGCTCCATAGCAATAACAAGATTGCAATTTCATAATAAAAAATCATATAAACACAAATAAATATTAAACTATCAAATTTAAGAGCTTAATAGGTTTCCTAATTTAATTATCATGAAATTCATTAGCATGGAAATAACAAAATTTAACATCATGTTACTAGCACAAATAAGAATAAAACAATTTTATTGACTCAAACAAATTTCCAACAACCATAGTTCAATGTGGGAGAAAGTCCATATTCACCCACATAATGATTTAAGTTTTAGTGGTTACTTCATAAATGATATTAAAAAAAGGAATATTAGGAAAATGACCCCTAAAAATTAAACTAAGGCAAATTTAGTCTCGTTTTTAAAAATATAAGGTAAACAGCCCTTATGGTTGGTTTTCATCCAAAAGGCAATATATTTCCATCCAAAAGGCAATATATTTCCATCCAAAATTGTGAAATGACTAGATTACCTTTGCCAAGTCTATATGAAATTCCCATCATTCCCTTAAATTTGTACAACGACTGAACTATCCTCATTAAAGTATATGAACTCAAATTTCTTCAACCAAATAAATCTAAAACTCATCTTGAAAGTCATTTACCAACCTAAATAAACCCAAAACTTATCCCCCCCCAAAAAAAAACTAAAAAAAAGTGTTAGATTCTTTCAAGCAAACAAACCCAGATTTCTTCAATAAAATAAACCTAAATTTCTTCAACCAATTAAACCAAAAACTCATCCCCCAACACATCCACTAGCTGAAACCCACCCAGCCAGCACCAACCAACAACTGAAATCCACCCTAAAGACCCAACAACCTACAAATCAATCACAAACAAAAGTTAAATTAACCAAAAAAAAAAAAAAAAAACACAAAGTAAATGAAACTGCTCCATTTGGATGGACCAATCTACTTCTTTAGAAATGGAACATCGCTCCATCACTAATAGAGCAAATAGCTCCATTTGATGAAGTTGCCCTATCATCAAACCCCAAAATGAAAAAATAAGAAAAGGAGAAGAAAGCACCATGATGACATCTCAGAAATAGGCACTAACAAAGACGAAGAGGCCGCTCAATCGCCACCATTCGATGCGAGGGAGGGTAGAGGGGAGCAAAGAGAATGATAAGGGTCAAGCAAAGAATTGAGAGGGGAGAAAGAAAGAAGAGATAAGTGGAGAAAGGGGGAGAGGAAACGAAGAGAGAGTAGAGAGATGGATGGTGTTAGTGAAGGAATTGGAGAAGGGAAGATGTGGAGAGAGCAAAAGGGAGATGTGAGAGATGGAGAAAAAGTGGTTGATATGCTATTCAAGTTTTCTTTTTAATTAATTGTTAAATTTGTATTTCTTAGTTTTTTTTTATATAGGATTTTTTTTCTTTTTTTTATTATGAGACCAACCAAAGTGTTGTCGAGACCAATTATGATATAACTTTAATACATAATTTGGTGATCAATTCCTAAAGATGGGATGTAACAACCCACATACATAGGGAAAATTGTCCACATATAGTGGGACTTGTGAGTTTGACCCATAACCTTTTAATAAGGTAAGTGAGTGGACCTGTTTGGTTTAATCATTACATCAAAACCATTTTCTCTATTATAGGTTTTAGGGATAATATGGCTCTTATCTTCTTAGTATTAAACTAATAAATTTATTTATCCGACTACGTATCTCCCTTATTTTTTAACACTGTTAAATATTTTTCAACTGTAGGGGATAATTTGTCTAATAGTTTAAAAAGCTTGATTAATGTTTGATTAATTGGTTTTCTAGAGGTATTTCATAATATGCCCCCCCTAAAAAAAGTACTAATCAGCATCCAACAACATAATGTGAAAAATAGATATATTGCAATTAATTATTTCAATCATAATTTTTGAAAAACAAATAGTAAAATGTTTTAACTTGATTTTGATGTGTTAAACAAATTAGTCAAAACAAAACAAGTTCTACAAGTTAGGTCTGTGATATTCAAATAAAGAAGAATAGATTTACCTTGACTAGTTGGGTGTTCGGGAAAAAAATTGAACATTTTCAATCTTTGGGGCTATGCTTCATCTTTCTCTTCACAGTTGTTGTGGACTACAAGTGATATTCAAATATAGAAGCAATCAATCAATTAATTTACCATAATTACTTGCTAGCGCTAGAAAAAATTTGAAAGTTTTCAACCTTGATTAGTTGTGTGTTGGACTGCAAGTTCGGTTCGTGATATTCAAATATAGAGCAATGTTTAAGAAGTTGCTAGTCGCTAGGCAACTTAGCAAGTAGCGAGTATTTGGCTACTTGATGAGTACTTGGTTTGACTATTGATAAGTGATTGACTTGTTGACCGACTATCAACCTTAATAAAAATCTATAAAAAATATTTATAAAAAAATTCATAGAATCAAAATATAATCATATGGCTACAAAATAACATAAAACTTATTTCATATAATTTCAAAAGCAACTTTAGCATAGCATTCACTAAGTTGACCTGAGTCGAGTACTTACCGAGTAAACCTGCCTTATAAAACCTGTTTGGGTCAAGTACTTGCTAAGTTGATTGAGTTAGGATGTACTCAGCCCAACTCAGTGACTATTCACCTCCAGCAAGTTAAACCCCCGATTTAGGGGTTCATGGGTCAGTGGAAAACCACGACTACGTTCTCGGTGAGTAGTTGGATCTATTTGCTAAGTTTTACAACAATGATATAGAGTTAAGCAAATGGTTTACCTTGATTAGTTGGAAGCTTTGAAAAATAATCTTAAAATTTTAGTATTTTGGGGTGTGGTTCATCTCCTCCCAAACACTTGTCATGAACCGTGATCTGTTGGCTATATCCTTCAAATAAACTTGGGCCAAGTTTTGGTGACGATTGACGAGAAATTAAATGCACACCACATTTTATAATCTTGTGGTATTTTATGTCATCGTGGATTTTGAGGTGGAAATATAAGTCATGAATCTCAGCCTGTGATAATCCTTGGTGATATAATTTTTCCCTGAATACGTCATTCTTACGGGGGCCCATAATAAGTGTGTTCAAGATTACGTGATTTGACTTAAAGATGATATGAGAATCCCTCCATCCATGGAAAGGGCCGCCCATAACATGTTCAGATTTGAGCTGGCAATCCCAATATACATTCCATATTCCAAAACTTTCTTGATGATCAGGGGACGGAGCCACAACAACGCAAAAAGCAAGATCCATAGTCATCAAATCTAATGGAAGCAACTCCACTTTTATAGAAGATCCCATCTGTTGAAAATTAAACCAATATGGAATTTGACTTCCTGGATAGCAAGCCTGAAAGCCCCAACAGTCTTCATCCAACTGTACAATGAAAATAAATAAGTATTGCATTTCTAAAATCAACTTACTTTTAAACACAAGTAAAAAGCATTTCCTACTTTTCCATAAAGGATTTAGCTACTTTACTTATTGGATTATCTTATCCATAAATTGCAACAATTGGATTGGTTTCAATAATCACACTTACAACCAATCCAATGATTGTAATTGATGGACATGTCATAATTTTCAAATGTTTTTAATTTTTGGTCCTCATTTAAAAAAAAAAAATATCATTTTAGGTATTCAGTTAATCAAAAGACAATACCCTTAAGGAAACGTGTTGCCTACAAAACTTCTAAAATTATTAAATTTATTTTCTTTAATAATAATAATAATATCTCAGTTTCAAAAATAATAATAATAATACATTCACTCTCCCTTTGTTCAAGATAGTCATGACTTTTATAATAGATTCATCTAACTATTATATTTGGAACTTGTTTAGTTGATTTCGACAAAGATTTTTCATAGTTTGTTTTATCTATTCTTTTTACATTCTAAAATTTTAATATTTTCAATATTTTAGTGTTCAATTTTTAATATATATTTTTTTAATCTGTTAATGTTTGGCTATCTCTATAATCGTAAAGGTTTATTAAGTGAGTAACATAAGGTAGTGGTGCTAAGAGAGCACCTTGGGTAGCCAATTTAAAGACAAAATATTAAACTCTTAAAAAAGTTTGAGGAAAAAAGCTTAATAACTTTTTAACTTAATTCAACGGTGAAAAAGGAAAAATGATAGTCATAAACTGTTAGAACCTCGATCCAATCCTTCACTCTCATTTGTCTTTGTAGGGTTTTTCAATCCTTTTTATCTTGTAGGATATATAGTGTATTGAGGTTTGAACCTAAAACCTTAAGTGTTTTTTGAGTTTAAATCTTACGACCCTACCTACCCTATAGGACAAAAAGACCAAATCTTTACACGAACAAATGAGCGAAGAATTGAACTGAGATCTCAACACAAAACTTGCCTTGGTGGTAAGAGATTTGTACTAAAAAGATATTTAAGGTCTCGTGTTCAAACCTTAGCAAATCTCAAGACACTACCTATCAAAAAGGTCAAAACTCTACAGCGATAAATAAGTGAAGGATTGAGCTAAGGTTCCAACATAAACAAATGACATTTCAAATATAAAGAACAAAGAAGGAAAAATAAGTAAGAAGGTGAAAGATTGACAAAGAAAATGGATCATATCTGATATAAAAAAGAAGAGAGTAAAACAAACCTCATCCCATTTCCGTATAGCATTTCCGAGAATGGGTTCAAAAGAGAATACTTGCAGTGATGTGCAATTGTGCGCATCTAAAAGTCCACCTTTAAGTGGAGGCATTGGTAAATATTGAATCCTCTGGCAATTGCTTACGGCTAGGCGACGTAGTCTAGAGAGATTTATGATGCTTTCTGGTATGCTTTCAAAGCTATTTCCAGCCAAATATAATCTCTCTAGAGAGGATAAGCAACCGAGGTTGTCAGGTAACTTCATGATTCCACGATAACTTAGATCAAGAAAAGTCAAGTTCTGCCAGTCCAGTGTATGAGGTAACACCTCCCAATGCACCTTATCGTTAACTTGAGTTGCACGAAAATCCAAATATCGAAGATTCTTCAAAGCTGTTACAGATGATGGTAATTCTCTTACAGCAGCTCCATCGGCATGAACAGATTTTAAAGAATCTAAAGCTCCCATGTCATCAGGCAACTCATCAAGTTTACAGCAACCTTTAAGTACCAGAGTTATAAGAGATCTCCACTTACAAACGCTGTTTGGAAGACTCTTAAGCCTTTTACAATTACTAAGATCCAGTGTAACCAGTCTACTTAGATCCTTCATGGATGAGGGAAGTTCTTCTATAGCAATGGAATCTAAGTATAATTCTTCTATATTACATGGCATCTCAGGCAACAGCTCCAGACTTGGGCAGCCACAGAGACTAAGACATCTCAGAGAATTCAAGTTACTGCAATTTGGAATACTCTTAAGCCTTTCACAACCAGTAAGACACAGTGTAACCAGTCTACTTAGATCCTTCATGGATGAGGGAAGTTCTTCTATAGCAATGGAATCTAAGTGTAATTCTTCTATATTACATGGAATCTCAGGCAACAGCTCCAGACTTGAGCAATATGAGATATCAAGATCTCTCAGAGAATTCAAGTTACAGCAATTTGGAATACTCTTAAGCCTTCCACAATCACGAACATGCAGTGTAACCAGTCTACTTAGATCCTTCATGGATGAGGGAAGTTCTTCTATAGCAATGGAATCTAAGCGTAATTCTTTTATGTTACATGGCATCTCAGGCAACAGCTCCAGACTTGAGCAGCTTGAGAGACAAAGATTTGTCAAAGAATACAAGTCACTGCAATTTGGAAGACTCTTAAGCCTTTTACAATTACTAAGATCCAGTGTAACCAGTCTACTTAGATCCTTCATGGATAAGGGAAGTTCTTCTATAGCAATGGAATCTAAGTGTAATTCTTCTATGTTACATGGCATCTCAGGCAACAGCTCCAGACTTGAGCAGCCTGAGAGACAAAGATATCTCAGAGAATACAAGTCACTGCAATTTGGAATACTCTTAAGCCTTCCACAATTACGAACATCCAGTGTAACCAGTCTACTTAGATCCTTCATGGATGAGGGAAGTTCTTCTATAGCAGTGGAATCTAAGCGTAATTCTTTTATGTTACATGGCATCTCAGGCAACAGCTCCAGACTTGAGCAGCCTGAGAGACAAAGATTTCTCAGAGAATACAAGTCACTGCAATTTGGAATACTCTTAAGCCTTCCACAATTACGAACATACAGTGTAACCAGTCTACTTAGATCCTTCATGGATGAGGGAAGTTCTTCTATAGCAATGGAATCTAAGTATAATTGTTCTATATTACATGGCATCTCAGGCAACAGCTCCAGACTTGAGCAATAGGAGAGACTAAGATCTCTCAGAGAATTCAAGTTACTGAAATTTGGAATACTACTAAGGTGTTTGCAGAACCTTAGATTTAGAGTGTGAAGCTTTTTGAGACATTGAATAGAAGGTGGAATTTCACGCAAACGTACACAATTCTCTAACATCAATGTCTCTAGATTTGGTGAACCTGATAAAGAGATTGAGAGAATGAGACAAAATTATGGCATACAAAATATCAACAAGCCAAAAACTTAAAAAATATTTCTAATCTTAAACCTATTAGAAATAGGAATTCTAATTTAATTTTAATGCTAAACTAAAAGATAACAACATAAAATAATGAATCCTAAACTCCTAGAAGAATGTAAAATCAGTAAAATCATAATTATAATAACAAATTATGAATTTCCTTTATTACCTGAGAGGTCTGGACAAATGGCTAAGTTGGAGTCACTGAGGTCTATTTCTTTCAACTTCTCAAGATGCTGCTAGTAAAATAGAAAAAAATTAACTCACTCTAGTACTAAATATATGTGGTATTTTGCGAAGAGCAACATCAATATAGTGTTTCAACTTAATATAGTGTAATATAAATATAATACATACCAGAACACCACTCCAAAGTCGTTTAAGTTTGCTGCCACGCATATTAAGAGTGACAAGGTTCTCTAAATGAATACTTGGAGGCAGTGATTCAAGTGGACATCCTTGCCAATGGAGATACCTTAACTCAGAAAAATCACATTCAAGGCCTTGGCAAACTTGCACCTTATTTCTCCCGTAACTAGACATTTTAAATTCCAAGAATCTTAATCTCCACATATTCACAAAAGCATATGGATTTAAGAATGTATCTCTGATTTTTGACATATCCAAAGAGATGCCTTCAATCATTTCAGTTCCCTAAATGAAAAGATCATAAATTAGTACTAAATATGCAAACCGTAAACTAATGATTTAATGGTCAAAGCAATAAAAGTTTCATTTTATGTATAAATTAATCATGCCCAACGCATGCCTTTTCATAATGATAAATTTATAGATGATTCTCACCTTATTTTTTGTCAGAACATGACGTATATCCTCATGATTCCACAATCGACTCCGTCTTCCAGGATCTTCAATAGATTCTTGGCGGATAATTTCCTTGGCCGTCATTTGTAGTAAGTCATGCATTGTTATTCTGTTATATGATATAGCTATTAGAAATTTATCAACGAGAACACATATTTCAGCCTCTGTTTCAAACCCACAAGCATCTAGGAATGATTTTACAATTCTCATGTCACAGTTTTTAAAAAAAATTGCAATATCCAAAAATATTTTTTGCTATTTATCATCAAGTCCATCATAACTTATTTTCAATAGTTTATAGATATCCATATGAGGCATTTTTTTCAGCTTTTTCATTTCACTTTCCCAAGTATCTTTTCTCTTGCCAAATAGATGGGCCCCCAAAATTTTTAGAGCCAATGGAACACCTCCAGTACATTGTATTACCTCATCTAACATCTCCACATAATCCACCTTGGGATGTTTTTCTTTAAAGGCATGCTTGCAAAATAGCTCAAGAGCTTCTTGATAATTTAATTCTGGAACTTCGTATACTTCATCCACTCGACAACACTTAAGCACTTGTTTGTTTCTTGTTGTTATAATTATCCGACTTTGTAGATTAAGGCAACCAAAATCTCCAATCAAAGATTCTAGTTGCTTAAACTCAGACACATCGTCAAGAACAATGAGAAGTTTCTTGTAACGAAATCTATTTTTTATGAAGGTGCGCCCTGTGGTGAAAGTACCCATGATTACATTTTTATCCCCCAAAATTGCTGAAAAAAGTTCTTGTTGCATATGATTTAATCCTCCACTCTGATTACACCGTTCCCTAATATTATAAATGAAGCAAAAACCTTCAAATTGATGAGAGATATTATTGAATATAACTTCAGCAAGAGTTGTCTTGCCGATACCACCGATGCCACAAATCCCCACACTGCGAACACTAGTGCATAACCATGATTTAATTTCCTTAACCTTTGAATCTATAGCAACTAGTTCGCTTGTATCATTTGACGACAAGTCATTTAGCCTCATTAAAACACCTTCGACAATAGCCTTTATAATCTCAGACTCAAGGCACCTAGCAAAAAAAAAAAAAAAATGTTTTACTTAAATTGATGCCCAATTCGATGTCCAATGATGTAACATCGTAAAATGACTATATACTTGAAATAAATCAAAAGGATTAAAATGAAATTCAAATCTAATTAGTAATACTGACGACATATTTGAAATGACATTACTTTTCTTTTTCTATGAAGGAAAAAACAATACTATTTTACTCAAATTGATGCCCAATTCAATGTCCAATGATGCAACATTCCTAAAATATAAGAGGACTAACTAATTAAAATTGATGAATTAAAATTTGATTAGGTAGTCTTCTCATATTCTAGGATGCCACATCATGTGGCATAAATTTAGGCAAAATAGCATTACTATTGGAGAAATCACTACAAGAAAAATTGTCTGTGGATATGTAAAATTTCTCCTTAGAAAACAAAATTCATCCCTATAGTCTGCTAGGATGGAAAAAAAAAATTCATCCCAAAATCCATCCCTTTAGACGAGTAGCAACAGAGAAGAAGGGACATAAAACGAATTGTCCCTTAAATTATCTATAAGGATGAAATTGATTCGTCCCAAAAACATATCTATTAGTGTCTACTATGATTAAATATTTTTGTCCCAATAGACTATCTATTGGGACGAAAAAGATTTCATCTATTAAAATAGTCTATTGGGACAAAAACAAATCCATTGGGATGAAATATTTTCACCCCAAAAGACTATCATTTGGGACAAAAATAATTTGGTTCCAAAAGCATATATATATATATTTATATATCAAGAAGCCTACCTAGACTCCATTAACCCACTCACCCATTAACCTACGTACCAACCCTATTAGAATCAACAGCCCACATTGAACTAGGGATGGGTACAGGTCAGGTCAATTCTGTTTTGGAAAAAACTAAACCAAAACAGATTATTTTTGGTTTTTTAAATCGAAAACTAACCTGACCCGAGTTAGTAAGAAAAATCGACCAATACCAATTAGTGTCGGGTTGGTTCAATCTAGTCGGTTTACGTCGATTTCAGCAGTTCACCGCTAAATCCAAATCAAAATTGAAAAATCAAGATCAATACCACCAATTACCAGTTCACAAAACCAAAATTTTTAGTTTATCACTAAAACCAATATCACCAAATCCACGAATTACAAACACATGAGACAAGAAAAATAAATTAGAAAAAATATAAAAATTAAAAAAAAAAAGCATTTTTAATTGTCGTCATCTCTAACCTTTTGTTTATACTTGTCTTTCAAGAAAAAAAAATCCCATCACCACAAAAAATGACGATCGTTAGAGAGCTTGGTAGAGTTCAAAAAGTCAAAGGTGAGAGCTTTGAACTTGAAGAAGATAAAGTCAAAGGTGAGAGCTTTGAGCTTGGTGGAGTCGATGGACCACCAATTTCAATTTATCAATTATGTTTCTCCTCCAATGCTTGAAAAAGTAAAAAACAATAATAATAATAATAATAATAATAATGAGTCTAATGGAGCCAAAATGGCTCCTCCTATTGTCTCTCTTCCATAAACTAGAAACCTACCACCACAAACCATAGGTGGTAGTGAAAATAATGGAGACAAAGTTAAGGTTTTGCAGGGTTGGCGAGGTTGACAAGGAAGTCGAGGCCGACAGCTAGGCCATCGGTGTTGGAGTTGGAGTTGCCGAAGTTAAAGATGACAAGTGGAAGAGCGACGACAATGACAACAAAAATGAGAAGATTTAAAAGTGGAAATGGAAGAAGAAGAATAAATTGAAGTGGAAGACGATAGGTGGAGGTCGACAACAGTGCTAAAAGATGAATGGTGATAAAGACTAGTAGAAGTGTTTGGTTTTGACTGCTTGGGTTGTATGTTTGGTTTTGAAGCTTCACAACTAGGGTTGTGTTGTGTATTTTAAACAATTTATATATTTTTTAAATCAATTTTCAGTTTTGGGTTGGTTTTTTCAATCCAAAACCAGAAAAAAATTGGTTTTTAATCTTCAAAATCGACCCTTACCAAATCAAATTGAAAACCAGTATAGGCCGAGCTGGGTCGGGTTGGATTGGGTTGGGTTAGTCCAGTTGGGTTTGTCCGATTTTTTTCCTAGCCCTATACTGAACGCCCCCCAGATTGGATGCGCAACACCAAATAACAACTTAATAAATATATTTTCATCACAAAAACTTATAATAATAATAACAAACTCACAAGACTACCTAGACTCCATTGATCGCCTACCTATCACCCCTACTACAATCAACGGCCCACATTAAATGTCCCCTCAAATTGGATGCCCAACATCAAATAACAACCTGTTAAATATATGTTTGGAAGTTGCAACTTGATAACAGTCTTTTGGCCTACCTATACTCCATTAACCACCTACTTACCACCCAATTAGAATCAACACCCCACACTGAACGAACCTTAGATTGGAGGCCCAACACCAAATAATAGCCTAGTACATATATGTTCAGAAACTATAAAACTAGTTGCCCCTTAGCTCTCTCTCTATTAACCACCTACCCACCACTCGATTAGAATTAACACCCCACACTGAACCCCACACTGAACAACCCTTGGATTGGACACCCAACACCAAATGACAGCCTAGTAAATCTCTCTCTCAATATATATACATATTGAGAGAGAGATTTATTATATATATATTAACAATAACTATATATATTTTCTCAATATATATATTATTATTAGGTCAATGATTATCAATATTGTGTCTCTATTTTACCTATTATTTATTTTATGTTTCCTTATTGAATTGATACTTTTATGTCCTTTTGTGTTTTTGATGTTTAAGTTTAGGTTTCAAGAAGAAAGAACTGTAAATAGTGGACTTTTGGGTACTTCTAGCATAAGAGAACCAAAATCCATCATTGGAAGCTATTGTAGGTAATAGCTCGTAACAAATGGTTGCGAAAGCCAACCATAGGCCGTCATAGGATATTTTCGCTGGAAATAACTCGCAATTACAGGTCGCAACACCAAACCTGAGAACGTCACGAGAAAGACAACGAGGAGAAACTCACGATAGTCAAGTAGAGAGGGTTGCAAATGGTTGTAGTGAGAAACAACTCGCAGAGAAAACTAGCGATAGACATCGAGGCCTTCTCATGAGATTGTATCGTGAGCTGAAGTTGCAATAGTAAGTCGCAACAATGGCGATGATTGAATCTGAGTAAAGAAAGGAGACAAATTTGTACACCAACTCAAAACCCTAATTCTCCACTTATAAAAAGAAGACTTGAGGCACGAGAAAGCAGACTTTTAAAAGTGATAAAGAGCAGCTAAGGCAAGAGGAGGTATTAGAGGCTAATTATTTCTTTTCCCTTTCTTCTCTTAGTTTTCTTTTATTTTTCATGTATTGTTATAGTTCCATGTGTGACTAATTTTATTGTTAGTTAGGGCTAAATTAAAGCTCTAAACATGAACTCAATTTGTAGATTTATTAATGAAGTTTAGTATTTTTGCATGATGAAATCATTATCTCTATGTTAATTGCATTCTCTTTATTATGATGCTTTTTTTTTTTTTTATCACTTTAAAAGCATATTTGTGGGATTTATATTATAAGAATATAAACGACACATCAAACAGGCAAATTCTTTGTTTACAACAATCAATTACTTGCGAACCAATTAAAAGATTTTGATTCATAAAGATCTAGGATAAACATCATGTTCTAGGGTTTATGTGACATTCATATTGATCTTGTTCTTAATGGATTCTGATTATTAACCTAAGTAGACATTATACTAGATTATAATTAGGAATACACATATTTAAACAAACATCATGTGATTTACATACTAAATAAGGAAGAATTAATACAACATGTAGTATGATCATTACCTTATTGTGAATGTCTTCATCATGCATTATAATATATGATTTTTATTGTAAGACTATAAACCGCACATCAAACAGACATATTCTTTGTTGCAATAATCAATTACTTGCGAACCAATTAAAAGATTTTAATTCATAATGATCTAGGATAGATATCATGTTCTAAGATTTATGTGACATTCATATTGTTCTTGTTCTCAATGGAATCTGATTATTAAACCTAAGTAGACATCATGCTAGATTATAATTAGGAATACACATACCTAAACAAACATTATGTGATTTATATAGTAAATAAGGAAGAATTAATATGACATGTAGTATGATCATTATCTTATCGTGAACCTTTTCATCATGCATTAATATATGTTTGTTTCATTAATTTTATTGAATGAATTGAGAGATCGTTTAGTGGTTAATAGGATGTTTTAACTAAGTTTTTGTCCATGGATTTTAATTAATTCAATTTTCTGTTGTAATTTAGTTTTAAGTCTTCAAAATTGATCTTGAAACCGTTTCTTTAATTAATTGTTCTCTAGTTTAGGCTTTAAATATAATTAGAATTAAAGTAAGTTGAAATCTCCTTATGGGATTGATCCTTACTTGCTCACTATACTCGATAAATGATTTGTGCACTTGCAAGGTTAAAATAAAATTTGTTTGTTAATTTTGCAACTAGCAATTATATATATAATATTTATGTTGAGAATATATATATATATATATATAAGAAGAATTGCACAACACCCCCTAAGGTATGCTTAAAACCAAACAAAAATACATTTATTCTTTTATTACATTAAACTTCCATGCTGTCAGTTGACTTCTGTCAACTTTAATGATTGACCAAGATTTTTGGTCAAATGAACATTTTTGCCCACAAATAAGACAAAAAAAAATAATTAAAATTTTAAATATAAAACAAAAATTAAAAATTAAGAATGTATTTCCATCGTCCATCTGAGAGATGGACGGTGGAGATTTTTTTAAAATTTCTTGTAAAATTTAAAATTATTAAATATAAAATAAAAAAGTAAAAATTAATTAAAAAGGTTAAAAATTAAAAATGTATCTCCACCGTCCATCTGTGAAATGGATGATGGAGATGAAAATTATATAAATGATAAAAGCAGGAAAAAAAAAAATGAAGAACAACTAGAAGAAGATCTGGTTTCCAGATGGAAATCAGATCGCGCTAATGAAGAACAAGATTAACATCATCTACTATCTCTTTTCTTTTCTCCTTTTCTTTTTTTTTTTTTTTCTTTTTAGTTTTTTATGTGATCCCAGATGATGTTCATTTGGGTTCGATTTGAGCCCAAATGAACATATTCTGGGTTCCTAAATGATGTTCATCATTTGGGTTATGGTTGATGATTTTTTTTTAATTTTTTTTTTTTATGTTTTTATTTTTTGAAAGATTTGGATTTGAAATCCAGATCTTCAACTTAAAGATTTGAATTCGAACTTAGATCTTCCAAATATATATATATATATATATATATTTTTAACACCATCTGGGTTCAATTAAAGCCCAGACAAAAATTGGTTGTGTTGAGTGGTTGTAATGGATTGAAGAGATAGATTTGGGGTTGAAGTTCCAGGTTTAATGTGATTTGGGGTTGACTGGTTGTGTTGAGTGGTTATGAAGGGTTGTGTTCATTGGTTCTGTAGCTGTAAAGGGTTGTCGATCTAGTTCATCACCAGATCATTACAATCTGTTTTGGAGATGAATCAAATACCCACGATCTAGTGAAGACCACATTGCCACCAGATCAGTGACGATATGGTTACGTTTTTCTTTTTTTTCTTTTTAATTTTTTTTTAATTTTTAAAAGATTTTTTCATTGAAGATCTAGGTTTTATTTTTAAAAATTATATATTATTTTTAATTTTATAATTTTAAATTAAAAAAATTAAAAAATTATATAAAAGATGAAATTACTCTTAAGTTGACTAATTTTTAACATAATTTGACCAAAGGAGTGGGGATATTGTGTAATAAAATGGTAAATGTGTTTCCGTTTGGTTTTAAACATTTCTCAAGGGGATATTATGCAATTCGTTCACATATATACATATATATATATATATATGTATATTGTTTTTATCAAATATTCAACAAACTAATTTCAAAATTAATACTTGTATTTGAACTCAATAATATTTTAATTATTTTTTAAGATGAAAATTGTTTCCATTTTTGGGTATGTACTTATCAACTTTTGACAAATATTTATATTTTTGACTTGTGAGATCCATAAAAACTATCAAAACATAAATTTAGAATAATTTTATCAATTTACGAAACTTTTGAAAGTTGAATGTGACAAAAAATATAAATTAATCACTTTACTTTTTATATTAATTTATCAGTTTTTATATTAACTTATTAAGCTAACTTTCAACAATTTGACAACTTTACTTGATTTTAACATCCAATAACAATTTAAGGATTATCACATAAATTTAGTTTTATTTAGACATAGTTCAATTAAAATCCAATAAAAATTTAAGTTGTATCATAAAAATTTAACTTTATTTAGATGTAGTGAAATTAATATATATTACAACAAGTGTAAATTCTAATACTCTAGTGAAATAGAAAACTTAATTTCATACATATATATATATACACATACACAAAAACACATGAATTCTACTGTCAGTGTCTTTTAACTTTAAAAAAGTTATGACCAAATAATTTCAACCATAGATTAGATCTAATGAATAAAAACAGAGAAAATAAAAACGAAGATAAAAGTCAACTTAACCAACTTACCATCAGTACCTCCTAATTTGTTGATGTAAGGGTACAATTTTATTACTCTAATATAATATAATTATTTATTTCCATTTCTATTTTCTCTGTTTTTGTCCATTAGATCTAATTTACAGTTGAGATTATTTGGTCCTAACATTATTAAAGTTAGAAAGTATTGATAATAGAATTACTATATATATGTATGTATGTATGTATGTATGTATGTATATGGTAAAATTTTAATTGAGTAGTTTTTTATTTTAATTTAAATATTTATCCCTATAGTCAAACTTTTAGGGATGAACTATAGTTTTTGTCCTTATAGACGTCTTATAAGGATAAATTTGATTTCATCCCTATAGTATACAATTTTAAATTTATATTTAATTATACACTTTTTGAGACAAATTTTGAATTTGTCCCTATATATGTCATTTATATATGAATACGGTTTCGTCCTTGTTGTGTATAATTGTAGATTTATTTTGAATTATATTCTTTTATGGACAAGTTCTTAATTATATGTTCCTATGTATTAACTTTCATGGACAAATTTTAATTTGTGTTCCTATAGATGTTATCTTGGGATAAATGTGGTTTCATCACTATAGTGTATAGTTTTAGAATGATACTTAACTAGATTCTTTCTAGGATGAAATTTCAAATTTGTCCCTATAGAAGGGGTGGCAAAATAGGTCACAACTCGCGAACTGTACATGATTCCAGTGTTGATAATCGAGTTTAGGTTAACATATTCGGGTTTGGATCATAATCGTATTAACTCATTTAACCCATTTATTACACACGTTCATGTCCAATTTGCTTATTATATAAACCTTCGATTCTCTATTTATGGTTTTCCCAGTAATAGTCCCTGAGTAATGATTTGAGACTCTAAATGTTCAATGAAAGTGCCAAAGGTTGTAGAGAACTTTTAGAGATTTATTTAAACTCAATTGAAGAATAAATGGAAAGGTAAAATAGTAAATAGCATTAAGTAATTATTAAGTGTGATTAGGGACTAAAATGAAAACAAGTTTTAATATTTGGGGTCAAGTAGAATTAAGCTAAAGTTGAGAGATGAAAACGAAATTTTTCAGGGACGTGATCATCATTTTTGAAGAAGTTGGTGAATAAAGTGTGAAGTTTCAGCCCATTTAACACAAACAAGTCACAAAATCGTGAGAAAAACAAAGACCAAACCAAAGAGGCCGTGAGAGAGATTAGTGAGTGAAAGAGAAATGAGTTCGGCCAATGCTTGAGGGAGAAGAAGATCAAGGAATCCAAGCCATTTTCAACCTCCAAACTCAAGCCATTTTGCTCAAAACAAGAGCAGAATCATGACAACACAGAGAAGAGCCGGGAGAGAGACGCCAAGAGAGAAGGATTTGGCCAAGAAGGAAAAAAGGTAGATCAAGTGATTCCACCCCATTTTTGAGCTTCCAAGCAAGTCGCCAAGATCACCTAAGATAGAAGAACGAACTAGAACAAGGAACCAAGAAGAAAAGAGGTGAGTTCATCAACTTTTGAACTTGTTGAATGATGTATGTGTTGATGATTTTGGTTGAGTTTTGATGTGGGTCGTTATGTGTGATGTGAAGTGCATGTTTAGTGACCAAAAGCAAGAGTAGATCATGTGAAATCCTTAAGGTTTGAGATGTTAAGATTGTGTTAGAAAAACTCTATATTTGATTTGTGCTTCAGTTGATTGAAATGTGTTGTATACAAAGTGTTTAATTAAATGTTGGAGTGAATTTGACATGAAAAAGTTGAATGAATTGAGTTTGGTTTGTGTTAGGCCATGAAAGGCCATAGTGAGGGGTATGTAATACCAATGAAATTTCATGGTTTTAAGCATGATTCCATGTGGAATCCATGCTAGAAAAACCTATGACAAATGTATAGAAGTGTTAGGAAACAATATGGATAACTTTCCAAAGTTTGGTCTAAATGAAGGGCATTTTCGGTTTTCATGAAATGCTACTCTTTATATGCATTCTAATGACATAGATGAGTGTTATTAAGCATATTCAAGTTAGTGGTGAAGAGAATTAAGTTTAGAAACCAAAAGTGTAAAAGTTACCTTGAAAAAGTGGTGAAAAAGTGAGGTTTTTCCTAGATTTCGCCACCTGATAGTTGAAATTTTTCAAAACCGTTTTACAAATGACCTAAATGTGAGTTAGGAAGATGAATGGACAAAAATGAAGTGAAAAAAAACCCTAGATTGGGCTGTGAACAGTATTCGGCCTCAAGGGATGCAAAAACATGACTTTTCATTTCGAGCTCCAGAAAATTATTTCGAGCATACGGGGATGTTCCTCGGTGATAATAAATAAGATTCGTAGAAAGAAATTGGAATTTTAGAGCTTCGATTAAGTAGAAATCAAGTAGAGAAGCTTTTTAGTGAAAAGTGCCCTTTTATGGGTTAATTGAGTTAGAAGCTTTTTAAAGAGTTTTGTGAAGTTGAATTTAGCCTATACTAAGTTAGAATATGATGTGTGGATGAGGAGGAAGCAAGCGGAGCATGATAAGGCCATTGAAGAGCCTTGAATCAAGTTAGAGATTCAGGTGAGTACTACTTTTATTCTTTAAAATGTTTGTTATGAATTTTGTAAAACATTGATTAATTGAAAAGCTTTAAGAAAGTTTTTTATGAAATCCGAGCTGAAAAGCTCTAGTTGTAATCTCTTAAAAGTTGAAAACTTTTGGGCTTTTACCTTTAGAAAATATATTTTAGTACGTATTGCACTCAAAAACAAGTTTTAGTGCTTAACGCACTCAAAAATGAGATTTGATGCTTAATGCGCTCAGAAAAGATATTTGTGTTTTTTGCATTTAGAAAGTTAAAGTAAAAGAGATTTTCAAAGGCCATTAGTATACCTTCAGATTTCAGTTTCAGTTTTAGACCCGGCCGGTATATCCCACATTAATATGACAAAGTCTTGGGGGGGATGCATCACTAACTTAGGGGAAAATCGAGTCTGTCATGTCGCCTCTATTTGAGTGGGATATTATCTTGCGCTATGGTTAAGCGATGCAGAATTCCGCACATAGTAGTGAGATGTCTCAAATTGTGTCACGGTTGGTGTTAGTTCAAAATCGCCATGTGACATTGCCACTATGAGCGGTGTAGCTAGTCGCCGTGTGGTCAAAGCTTTTAGAGATACGAATGGTGTTTTTAGAAAAGAAAAGTGATACTTGAGATTCAGAAAGTAAAGAGAAGTATTTTAGAACTTTATTTAAAGAGATAAATTGTTTAGCATTTGTATGCTTTTAAATTTATGAGTTTTATATACATTTGGATGCATATATGAGTTTACAACTTATATATTTATGCTTTACATTTAAATGAGCTTTAAATTTGAAAATGTTTATGAAATAGAAATTTATACCTTCAAAAGTTTTAGAGGAGGTATTTTAGTAAATAAAAGTTTTAGTTAAAAAGTATTATAAGCACTTGCTGAGCTTTCATAGCTCATAATTTTCCTATTTTTATTCTAAAAACCTCCTCAGGTGTTGGCATGGGTGACCAAGAAGGGATAGTTTCTCAAGAAGTATAGGTGGGCATGACACAACAATGCTTTCATAAAATTCATATTTTGCATATTTAGTAGTTTAAAGGAAATGTTTGTAAATCTATTCTTTTGAGTTGCAAATGAGTGGTTCCTAAAGTTAAAGTTAGTTTTTAAGCCATTATTGTAAACCTTCTATTTTTATTATTGTATGGGTTCCCAGGAATCGTCCCTAAGTGTTGATTAGAGATCCTAAATTAATTATGGAGACGCTTAAGGTCATAGAGAACCCATTGGAAGTGATTTAAACTCAATTGGAGGTTAAATGGGAAGTTAAAATGATAAATGAAGTTGAATAAATTTTAAGGTAGAAATGGATTAAAGTGAAAATAATTTTTAATAATTGTGGTCGTAGTGAGATTAAGCTAGAATCTAAGGGAGGAAAATGGATTTGTCTTAGGGCGTAAGTGGAATTATTGAGACTTGTGTGGAGGAATATAGAAGCCAAGAAATATGTTTGACTTTTCAAAGTGAAAAGCACAAACCAGTGTTCTCGCGAGAAAGAAAGAAAGAAAGAAAAGGAAGAAGAAAAGAGAGAAGAAAGAAAGAAGAAGAAGAGAAGAAGAAGAAGAAGAAGGAGAAGCCACCACCGTGCACCATCGCCGACTAGCCGTGGAGCTCGCCGTCCAGCCGTGAACTGAAGCCAAAATCTGCAGCAAAACCGTGACAGATCAAGGTGGAAACGAGCTGCAATCGCCGACGAAACAGCCCCTACCAGTGCCGGCGAGTTGCCCCATCCCAACCTGCACCAAGATCAGCTCAAGCTAGACCTGAATGGAGCTTAAACGGAGCTGATCTAGCGGCCAAAACAGCTCCCGCACGTGCAAATCGGATAGCAGATTTGTGGTGGAGACAGCGCCGTGCGGCGGTGGAACCAAGGGGGAAAGAGAGAGAGGAAGAGAGGGGAAGAAAAGAGGAAGGAAACCAGCCCAAACCCAGCTCAGATCCATCCCAAAATCAGTCCAAAACCACCTCAAAGCGAAGTCAACGCGATAGAAAAAGGGGTGAGTTGTTTGAGTTCGAAAATGATGATTTTTGTTGGTGTATGAGTTGATTTGAGATGGATTTCGTTGTGAGTTGTTGATTGATTATTTTTGAGTAAAACAAGTTGAAAAAGAAGTATTTGAGGTTGATAAGGAGTTTAGAAAACCAAGAAAATGCCAAATATTCAAATAGAAACCAAATTGCGCGTAAACTAGTTTAATGGGCAATTTTGTAAATTGACCCATACGGCGTCCGTTGAGAGTTCGAACGACCCTAATGAGTTTAATTAGGTGTATTTAAGTTGATAAAAGTCGGAGATTTAATTAAGGAATCAAAATGGAGAGATTACGCCTAAAAATGGTCAATTAGGGACGATGATGTAGTTTTTAATTATTTTGAGTTTACGGAGGTTGACGCAAGCGTAAATTTACATATATATATGTTGTGTAGGTGACGAGCGATCCGATGGAGCTAGGGAAGAGCGCTAGAGCACAGTTTTAGAGGCTTCCGGAAATCCGTTTGAAATTGATAGCGGAAGGTGAGTGTTAAAATGATTTTTATACGTTTTTGTTGATTTGATAAATGAATGGATGTTTCATGCATGTTTTGATATTTTTGATGAAAATGAAATATGATTTAAATGATAAATGGCACGGTAATTGATGATATGATTTTGGGATTTCATGAAATGATGGTTTCATGTTTGAATTGCTTATATGTGAAATGAATTGAAAATATGAAAATAAAACCTATGGCTTACCCATGATAGTATCATATTAGTACAGGTCTGGGTTGAGTACCTGAAGCGCGCATTGGTAGAATGAGTACTGTCAGTATGTCACTAACTAAACTAACCGCGGGAGATACCCGCAAGATGTCGTGTCAGTCAGATGTCTGTGAGATTAGCCCAATGCGCGTGAAAGGTATATGATTTGCTAGCTTACCCGAGAGAGACACGTTCCGCTCTGTAGCGATGCAGGATTTCGCTGCATGACCCGGAAAGAGCGATGCAGGATTCCGCTCCATACTAGGGTGCCATGAGGCACGGGTCACTATAGGTTGGCGGGAGCCGGATTGGTTGGCAGGACACCTTCGAGCGGAGTCGGACCAGTTCGTTTCATTAAAAAGAAAAAGAGTTTTAGAATAAAAACCCCGCAACCATAGGAGATCCCTTTATGAAATTGAAAACCGTGCAATATATGTTTTATATTATTAATGCATGAAACTTGATTTTGAATAAATCAATTTGAAAATGTTTTAGGGAGGTTTTTATAAATTATGGCTTTAAATGAGATTGTATGACACTCACTGGGCTTTTAAAGCTCACCCAATATTTTCTGTATTTTTTAAACAAACCTCCCAGGCACAGGTACCATAGCTGCGGATTTCCCCGGACGACGTTAGGCAACCGCAGCGTCAGTGCTAATGTGATTTCCCAATTATCTTTTGGTTTAATGTTAAGTGATGTAAATATTTTGTTATATCCACATGGTTTTGTAAATATTATTTTGTGGATTTAAATTATGTTTTGAAGTAAATTGATGCATGACATGGGATTTTATTGATAATTTAGTTCATAAATTGAAACATGAAATTGTGGTTGTGGTTGTGTTGGAAATTGAGAGCCTGAGGCTCAGTAGTTTGGGGGAAATTGTTTTTATGATTTTAAAAGTGTTAAATTTTATTATTTACAGGGTGGCAAAGTCCGAAAAACAGATGGGATGTTGCCCAAATTTTTATAAAATATTTTGAAAAGGTTTAAACTAAAAATGAAAAATTTCCCCATCGTTTCCGCTGTTTTCGTAAAGGTTGAGAAAGAATATGGCTTAGCTCTGCGGGAATCCTTTAGTTGAGCGTAAGGGCTAACTGGAGGGTCACCGTAGGGTGCCAGCAGATCGCCTAGGAAAAGGGGTCTGTCAATTATGAGAGTTTGTGAATGGATTACTTTCTAAATTCTTACTTTTCATTTTGATGATGTGGAAATATGATTTAAAATGCATGTTTGTGGATAAAAAAGTTGAGTGGTATTTGAGAAAATAATTAGAAGTATAAATTTCTTTTTACAGGTTTTGAAAATGTTAAAAATACAGTCATTATACTATCAGATTTTAGTTTTGAAAAATGATTCAAATTTTAAATTGAAATGAGATTTTAGTTTTTAAAACGAAACCAACCCAATTGGTTTTAAAAAGAAAGTTGAGTAAAAGAGTTTAAAGCGAAAGTTTTAAGGGTTCGCTCCCCGAATTTCTCTTAGTCCACCTAGTAGGGTTTAAAAATGATCCATTGGGGTGCCCAACGAGACCCTTTCGGATAAGAGTTTAGAGAGATCCAGATTGGGTCCCGTTATATTAGGTTTATAGGATGACCCCATTATTAAGGGTAAATTTATAATTATAAATAATTAGGGTAAATATTTTTCACTTTTCAGATAACTAATTGTTTATCTTACCTCTCTTACTTTCACCTAAGTCACCTTACACACCACAGTTGCACCCTATCTCCCTATCACCCGTTGTTGCCAACTCCTTCACCAGTTGTTGTCGATCGTCAATCGCCGCTTGTTGTTATCATTGATATCGTTCCTTTCATCTCAATCTCACCTCTCTCAGCTCACCTATCACAATAAAACCCCATCTCTCACCTATCACTGTCAGTTTTTATTGCCACTTGTCGATCGTTGGTCGTCCCATTTGCCGATCGCCTCTCATCTTTCATCTCAGTTCTCCTTTATTGTTGTTCCTCTCATTTTAATGCACCACCACTATCATTTTCGTTGGACGACTTTTTTTGCAATCCTGACTCAACTTGATCCGTTTAATAAATAGGTTCTCGAGTCATGTCATATCACTCATTTATTTATTAAACAAATTCGTGCCGGATTTAGAATTTCAACCCAATTAATTAAGAATTAATCCTCTTTTCCCTTGTAGTTTGAATTAACACTCAAAATCTCCCTTATTTACTCCTCATTAATTAATCTTGTTGTGTCGAATTAAGGTGATCCGGTTCATGCCGACTCGAGTTTAATCAAATCCGACCCATGAACGCCAAATTGCTACCCTTAGTATAGACATCTTTTGGAGACGAATCTAATATTGTCCTAATACTATATAATTTTATATTTATATTTAATTATGTTATTTTAGGAATGAATTTTTAATTTCGTCCCTTTGGACATCATTAGGGACTAATGTGGTTTCATCCTATAGCATGTGATCTTAAATTTATTTTTAAATATTCTTCTTTTACGAACGAATTTTCATTTTCATTTTTGTAAACATTTACAGGGATGAAATTCGGATCTATAGTAAATGATTTTAAATTTATCTTCAAATATTTTTGTTTGAGGGGTGAATCTTATTTCGTCCCTAGATCCTTTTAGGAACAAAAATAATTAAAAGTATTTTCTTTTAAGGACAAAATAATAACTCGTTGTGATAGATTTTCAAATAAAAATTTGTCCCTATACATATTATTCTTTTAGGGATGAATTTTATTTCGTCCCTATAAAGTCTTTCTAGAGGTAAAATTTTTAGGAGTGGCAATATTTCCATCTCTTAAAAATTGTATACACACCCCCTTTTGTATTTACACTCCATTAAAATTTTTAAAAATTCATATTCTATAAGTTCATCCAATGTATTACCAATTATATTCATTCATTTGTTTACCTTTTAAATATAATAGTAAATAATTATAAAGATAATTAAACTAATTAAATTAAAACATTAAAAAAAAAATCAAACTTTATTTTTTAAGCTTGTTTTGATGCTCTGTTTTATGTTTATGACTTCTCCATCTTATATTCTCTCTCATCTTCACTCAAAATTCTTGTATTTCACCAAAACTATATGTATAAAACTATCAAACAAAACTAAAAACTTTCATTTTCACTCAAGTTGAGCTTTAACTAATAATAAAAAAAAGCTATAAACCCTTCAGATCTAGATCTCCATTTTCATCATATATAAAACCTCTAAAAATACAATAAAAAACTCTCATCGTTGACTACCCTTTATCAAAATAAACCAAGTATCTTATTGAAATTTGAAGTTGGAGTATTCAAATTTAATTATAATAATAACAATATCATTTTTTAATTAGGGTGTTAATAATTTAATTTAAGGGTAATATTGGAATATCAAAAATATATAAATTAAGGGTCGTACATACAATTATAGAGGGGTGGATATATTGCCACTCAATTTTTAAATATTTTCGTCTTTAAAAACTATCCCTATAGCCCTATTTTGTTGTAGTGAATAGATTCCTTACAAAAAAAATTTCAAAATGGAAGTGCTTTTACGTAGAATTAATTCATGTTGCAATGTCTATCTCTTTTTCTCTTCAACTGTTATAAGAAAAATATAATCACTTACTCATTGGAGCTTAAAGGCCACCCAGAAAGATTGGCTACTTCCTTGAGAGCATCCCTCCATCTCTGCACTTTGTCTTTAAAATGTTGTTCATGCTTAGCAAATGCATCTGCATAACTCCCAGTTTGATTCCTTACATCTGAAGGAGTTACCCCATAGAAAATTGGAATCACAATCTGTTTATTCGTTTCCCTGAATTCAATAGTTTGTAGTTTGGTCTCAGACAGAATCTTTATTGTGCAATTGAGACACAAATAATAAAGTACGAAAAAAAAAAAAAAAACACACACACACACATAGAGAATTATAGTAGTTCGACAATGTGCCTACATCAACTTTTGTACGGTTGAAAAATTCCATTAAACTTTCAATAGGATTACAGTGGTTGTTTATATCAAACCATAATTATGAAAATACCCTTACAAATTGCTTGTTGTATATATAAATATGAGTCATATAATGAAGGAAAAAATCTAAAAATCCCCCGAAATGGTAAAAATTCTCAATTTACCTCAATTTTTTAAAATATTAGCCCAAAAACCCTCTGCTATCAGTCAAAAGCAGTTTTCATCCAAAAGTTCGATGGTTTTGTGACAAAAACATGAAAAACGAAAATGTCCTTACTATATTGAAAAATTAGAAAATGAAAAACAAAAAAATTAATCTATTAATCAATTACCCTTTTATACCGTAATAAAACTGAAAAAAAAAATCTAAAAATTTAAATAAAAATATTCTTTTCAATATTAATCTTCAACCAAACCAAATTTAAAAAAACAAAAAAAACCAGATTAATCTTCTTCTCCGTCATGCTACCCAAACTAATATAAATCAGTATAGGATTTCATTCTTCAATATTGTTCTTCAACCAAACCAAATTTTTATCAACATCCAGATCTTCAATACCCTTCAAACTATCAAACTTCCTACAACAACTTAAAAAACACACCAAAATAAAATAAAATAAAATAACATATTGCCATCACACTAATCGCATTTTTGGAGTAGCATCACTATTCTAGCAGTGACAATTCAAGTAAAACTCCAAGCTTGAAACATGAAAACCATATTAACATACAACAAAAAAAATTCAAAATTCAATCTTTTGGAGTAGCATTTTTGGATATGGCACCAGGAACAAGTGGGAGTGGAAGGGGAGGGTTGGCATGGAGTGAAGAGGGAGAGTAGCAATAGGGAGATACGGGTCTGACCGACGATCTGAC
This sequence comes from Nephelium lappaceum, assembly GCA_021234005.1. Lineage (NCBI taxonomy): Eukaryota > Viridiplantae > Streptophyta > Magnoliopsida > Sapindales > Sapindaceae > Nephelium > Nephelium lappaceum. The sequence continues at coordinate 27,923,653 of CM037997.1, forward strand.
CGGAGACGACGCCAAAGCCTCTGAAGGGAGAGTGGTGGCGGAGCTGAGGTAGTGGAGGATGTGAGAGTTACGGCTGAGGGTGTGAGAGATTGTAAGGGTTTTTTTAATTTTTTTCCTCTTTTTTAATGTGATTAACTTATAAATTTTATTTTATTTAACATAAAATATCAATCATTTCAATCCATTTGTTTTCAAATAAAGATATCAAAGACATTGACGTTTTTACTTTTACATCCTAATGGATCTGTCAACTTACAGACGGATATCATTAACCCACTAATAATTGGGTTCTTTTGGATAATATTTTCAAAATTATGAGTGATTTGATATATTTTTTTAATTTCAGGATAAAATAATAATACCTCTATAATCAACAATCTTATAGAAGAAAAAAATATATATGTTGCAATTAGCTCATATACATATATATATATATTTATACATGTTCTTGCACTCTAGGATCTTCATTAGTTCTTGAAGACACCATCTGGAAGATGCATAGTCTTTGGAGAAGATAATAAGAGAGATGTGTGATTCTTCAATTGCTCGAAGAAGTGATGGAGAGATTTCATCGCCTCTTTTGAGATTATTGTCAATAAAAGTTATAACTCCTTTCCTATTCAAAGCTTCGTGAAGATGGCTAGTAAAATTGTTGCGGGTATCCTCGCCTCTGAAACTCAGAAAGACATCATACTTGAAAAATGGACAAGGGCTGGAAGAAGACAATTCCATTGATGATGAGAGAAGTGTATTATTTGACTTTTTTTTTTTTGAGATGGTGTATTATTTGATTTTAGCTGGTGAACATCTACAAATATTTCACCTGTACCTTATGAAGATTCCTCGAAATTTCAAACACATGCAACACGACGAGTCTTCATTGACTTAAGAAACTTCCTCGAAATTTCGCACACATGCAAAACGACGAGTTTTCATTAACTTGAGAAGATTCCTCGATACTGCAAACACGTGCAACACTACAAGTCTTCATTGACTGATAGTTGGATGTTCAAAGACTCTGAATTGCTTTTAGTTTCTGAACAAGTGGATGTTTTATATTTTAATGTAAAATATATAAACGTCTTTGTACATGTACGCCATGTTTAGTAACCTATCTTCTTTAAATGTTTGTTTAAAACATAATCTCAATACACTTCATCTTTTTTAAAATAAATTATACACATATTAAATAGAGAAACATGATTGATGACAATGTTTTATTGGCAAAATATTGAAACATGTTTGATGACAATGGTTTTTTGGCAAATGTTGTTGTCAGATACAATCTTAAATAGGGGCAGAGCTAGAATTATTGATTTTGGAGGGGTCAAATAAAAAAGGAATATTCAAATTTGGACAAATAAATATAATAATATATGTTCAAAATCTAAATATAACACCATTTAGTACTCTTATTATAAAATTTAAATCAATAATTAAATAAACTCTAAATTTACGGATCAAAATAGAACTTGTCACTCTTTTAAAATTTAAAGCCAGAATTATTAGATCAGAGGCAAATGCAGGACTGTGGGATTTTGATGCTGTCAAAGAAACTGGACAATTGCCGAACAAATTCTTTTCCAGACCATATCTGCAATAAAATGAGCACCACATGGTGAACAATGGCATAAAAGAACAGTTATTTTTAGAATTTAGCATGAAAAATTATGAAAAGTATTCAAATACAGGGAAGTTTTCATCATATTTATTGATTAAATTGTTTTAATTTGTGTTTTTCATTTCATATAATTGCTCAGCCACAATGAACAGAGAATATCAAATTTCAAATTTCCAGCTCTAGGTCCCTTAAATTTTAAGAGTTTTTATAGGAAATATTAAAAAAAATTAAAATAAAGAGTAATTTCATATGAAATTTTGTTTTGGTATTCATGGTTGCAGAAGAATATCATAATTTGAGGACTTTTCTTGTTATCTTTGGATTTGCTGGGCGGGCATTGTAGACTTTTTAAATAAAAAACAATTTATTTGGAACAAAGCAAACAAACCCATCCAGCAAACAAACGCATTCATCATGAATTGCTTTTGAAGCCAACTAACGATCCTAACATGTGCCATGAGTACACATTGAGAACACCCGTAGGAGCTAATCACTTTCCTCATAATCAGTACTTACACATTCAACTACAGCTTTTCATCCTGTCTCTATTGCTTCATGTTTCCAAGAATACTAGTGCTAGCTCTAAATTGAAAATTTAGAATGGATAAGTTAACACAAACTCGTTACAGCTATATCAACATAAGGCCACCAATATTTAGCCTAATCAAAGGAAGACCTTAAAACCGCCCAACTAGTGTAGGAGACTTCAAACTTTGGTAGATACTATCACGTGCTAAGCTTTCACAAACACATATCTAAACTCAACTCTCCTCCAACTGAGAGCCACAATCAAGAATAAAAGTCTGTATCTAAACCAAACAAAAGCATAGAGCTCCAAAAAAAAGCATAGAGCTCCAAAGGTAATCATTAAATAGTGGAGATCACAGTGCTACTTAAGTCTGGTTGAGGAAGAAAACATAACAATATGTCATAAGGAAAACATGGATATTAACCCTGAAGCGGTGGATTGAGTGGTAAAAACTTTGGTTTTGAACCACATGCTTAGGGTACAAATGCTCTTGGGCCACCAACTAGGGGTATTATATTTCCACAAATTTCCTAAATAGAATTGGAAGACCACTAAATACTGGAAAAAAAAAAAATAGTAATCAGCGATTCCAACTTCAGATCCAATAGGTGGTGCTCCTAGCCAAAGCCAATTCTTATACGTACCACTTCTCATATCACTCAAAAGCACATTAATATCGGATTTTAAACTTCAAAACTACCATGTTACTGCCCCTTTTAATGCATATTTAAGAATATGTCTTTCGTATATTTTTCTTTTATTTAGTTCCTTTAGAGACCTATCAAACAACCATTGCAATAACATTCAAATCACCTTTCGAAATAGCCACAGAACATTCTCAAACGTGAATGTTACTGCCCCTTTTAATAACTTTTAATCACCTTTTAATAACTTTTAGGAATGTATCTTTTAGATTTTTATTTTCTTTTGATTATTTTCTTTAAGGCCCTATCAAACAATCATTGCAATAATATTCAATAATACCCTTCAAAATAGCAAACAAACATTCTGAAACCTGTTTCTGTACCTGTAGCTAATCATCAGCAAAAGGAATGCCACACAAACGGGTGTAATTAAGATGACAGTACAAGTGATGAAAACCTTACCGAAGTAGAGCATGAAGGACACACGTATCCAGCAGGAGCGGTGTGTGGAGGAAAGCTTTTGATTCGTGAAACCAAACAGCTTGTGTGTATAACATCTAACATAAGCAAAAAACAATTTTGAGTAATGTAAAATGGTACTTGCTCAACCTGCACTCTCTCAAAAGAAGTTTGCATGTAAGAAGCAGTAACTATATCTACAAAATCACATACGCAAGCAACCCGAGTGGTTTGAGAGCCTATCCCCTCTTCAAGCACAGCTTGGCATTGGCAACACTTTTGAGGCCAATCATACTCTCCATCTATCACCCACTCTGAGTAAGTCCGAACCACAGTCAAGAAAATAGTATATCCTTCATGTACAACATGTCAAGAAAATGTTACAATTTTCATACAGAAAAGCAGAAGATGAAAACATACACAGACCACGGTCTTCCAAAACAATTTTAGATAATCAAAATAATCACCAGGCTATTCTAAAGGAACCAAATTATGAACTCTTCCATACAATCCCACCACATTATTTGCAGGATTTCAGACAGAAGTGGAACTTCAGCAACCAAAGAAACCAACAATAACCCAAAAGATTATAGTTTATAGATGCAAGTAATAACTGATGTCAACTGAGAACCAATATTCCTTTTTTTTTTTTTTGGAAGCCCAAAAATCCTGCTTTGAGAAGTCGAGTATAAAACTGCAGCCCTTTTAGAATAGTACAATCTTAACAAGAAACTCTTTATGAGATCATACAATTATACAGAAAGTGACAATTTTATGAAACATGCCACCTTACAAAAAGGCCAACAATTACAATGTTCCAATCACAATACACCGTAATGCATACTTAATAGAAACCATTACCATAAGTCAAATTAAGGACTGTTTTAAGCAAAAACAGAAATAAAATAAAATGGAAACATACACACAAAATCCTTGAGAACCAGAAAAGCTGATGAGATTGCCAGTGAAGTGTTTCACTCCCCCATAAAATCTGCAATGCCTCTCTGTTATAGAGAAGGAATGAAATGCATACCAGATTTTGGCCTCTCTGTTGGTACATTTTGTAACACCACCCCGATTTGTCGTTCAGAAGAGAAAGAAGTAGGGGTTTTTGTATTTTGTGGTGAGAATGGAGAGGATAATTAAATAAAACCTAAATTTACGGATCAAAATGAAATATAATAATATATGTTCAAAATCTGTATATAACACCATTTAGTCAATAATTAAATAAACCCTGAATTTACGGATAATTTGGGTCTTCCATGGTTTTGTTTTTGTTTCACCTTCTCTCTCTTCTTTACTCACTTAGCCGATAGCACATTTTCATCCTTTTTTATTTTTACTTTTATTTTGTTTTCCAAACATCCTGACCGTTGGATGCAATGGTTTATAACCAATCTTCTTTGAACGTTTGTTTAAAACATAATCTAAATATACTTCATCTTTTTAAAAATAAATTATACACATATTAAATCAAAGAAACATGTTTGATGACAATGTTTTTTTGGCAAAATCTTGAAACATGTCTGATGACAATGTTTTTTTGGCAAATGTTGTTGTCAGATACAATCTTAAATAGGGGCAGAGCCAGAATTATTGATTTTGAAGGGGCTGAATAAAAAAGGAACATTCAAATTTAGACAAAATAAATATAATAATATATGTTCAAAATCTAAATATAACACCATTTAGTACTCTTATTATAAAATTTAAATCAATAATTAAATAAACTCTAAATTTACAGATCAAAATGGAACTTGTCGTTCTTTTAAATTTTAAAGATCATCTATAATCAAATTTATACTAAATGATTTGAAATTTTGCAAATTGAATTTTAGAAGTTGAAATATTGAAATGGAATTCATCATGCACTTTTTTAAGTCTCAAAATATTAAAGAGAAAACTATGAAATTAAATGGATAACTTTGGACATCTACTTTAAATAAAAAAATATTTAAATATATTATTTTATTAAAATAATAAAATTCTTTAAGTAAAAGAGTATAATATGATGTGAGAAAGAAATGTCTCCGGTCATTGGATAAGGTAGTAAAATTGAGAGAGATAAAAAGCAAGCAAAGCTAATTCAAATAAGAAGTGATAAAACTGCACAAGCTGCATTAGTTGGCGGTTGCACATTCAAAGCTTAGAGGAATTTCATTGGTTGGGAGCTGCTCCTTCAACACTTGGTGCAATTTCATTTATTGGGGGGGAGCCATAATCTTAAAGTTTAATTAATTGGAAGGTTGAATATCTCCATTCGTTTGTATTTTGTAAGAATACCGGCATATCAGATACAAAGAATCTAAGTACTGATAAATAAAATAATCACCGACCTAAATTTAAATCAATGTAAATTTAATTGAACTGTCATTGTCCTTAATTGAATATGGTTACAAATTAGACTTCAAAACAAAACAATACCAAGTCTTTCTTGCTCTAAATGACCCGGTAAATTTAGATATTTTTAAAATTATTTTATAAATGATAAGAGATGTAATTGTTTACTTAATAAATTCAAATAAGAAATTTAAAAAAATTTTGTAAAATAGTCAAGAATAAATTGGTTGATGAAGCGGTGGCAGCGTCAAGATTGTTGATTTGGGAACCAAAAATAAACATCCAAAGTTCATACAAAATAAATATAATAATATTCAAAACCTAAATATAACACTGTTTAGTATGGGTGCAAAATAGAGCTAATGGGAAGCAAACATGTCAACAAGGCAAGAGCACGACACGTGGTACATGATGTAGCCTTCGAGCAAAGGTGACGTTAAATACGTTAGATTATGCTAAGTAATTTATCACCAAAAGCAGGGAATACAAACCTTCGAAAGATCTAGTGAGCTTCGAAGGAACTGTCCTAGCAAGGTGATGATAAATGTCCAACATACAATGAACATCTGTCAGCATGAAGTTGATTTAAGCGACACCTGGAAAGTAGATCTTGTCCCTTTATAAAAGGTAATTTTTCAGTTCATTATAGATTTACAATGATTTACCAGTAGTTTTTAGGAAGATAAACAGGTTTTTAGGGAGACAAACTAATTTAAGTATCGGAGGGTATTTCCGTTAATAATCTTTGAATCATCTTAACGAAGGTTTTCACTTGTTTTGCAGATTTAGCTGCGGTAGTTGATCGAGATCTACATTCGTACGACGAAGGGGTTCGCCCGAAGTTGTAGCTGACCTTTGTACAAAATTTTTACCCTCAACATTAGCATTAGATGGAGGGCCTGAAAACCAAACCTTCGCGAAAATGGATCTGAACTAGTCTACTAATCTAGTATTTGATTAATTAAACCCCCAAATAGCCAACATACAAGGAAACCCAATAGTAATTCAAGTGCAGACTACGGCCACAATCCAATCACTTGTACTAGCTTTTAACTGTACAACCTCTATGCAAAACCTAATGAAAGCCCCAAAGGCCCTGGCTCCTCCGCACTCCTAAAGTCAACTATGTTCCAGAAAACATAAAGGCCAATTAGGATTCGCTATCCATTAATATTTAGTTGAGCGGCAATAATGCTAATGAGCCTTAGCATTTTTGCAATATAAGACTATGAAGAGAGGCGAAGGCCTATGTCTAGAAACGCTGGGTGGATGGCAACCTAACCTTCCTTCAGTTCTACTACAGGCTTGTTGTCGTACGGCTCACGAACTCGAACAGGGAACTTGATGGAGAACTTCTTGATCATTTTAAATGTGCTCAAAGTTACTTTGATTTCAACCTTCGAGATAGCATAGCCTTCGTAGGCACCCTTCCCTTGTTCATTATCTTCGAATGCCTCCGCATAAATGATACCTTTGGAGACCTCCTCTAGTATTTGAGCTCTGAAAACTTCACGTAGAGTAAAAGAACTTGACTTATCGCTAGGAATGGCACCCTTGACCTGTTGGAAGTGAAGGTTCAACGGCACCTTCGACAGGCTATAATCATTCTAAAAGTGAAGACATTTTCAAGTTTAAGCAATAGAAAAATCACCTAGAGAGAGAAACTCTACAAATAGAGAGAGAATGCAAGAAAAATGTAGAAAAAGTGAAAAGTGAAAAAGTTAACTCACTATTTAAGAGGACGGGGATTGATCCTAATCGTTGAGATGAGCGATGATCAATGGATAAGATCTTTTGTGTGAGCTTCGATTAGGACGCGCACGTCTCCTTACCAATGGTCATCAAGGCACATGTCCTATCATAACTGTTGCTGCACAACAAGCAGAGTAACAGTTACCATTTCTCATGCCTCGACCCACGTTCACATTAAATATACCATATTATGCTAAGTAATTTATCACCAAAAGCAGGAACTACAAATCTTTGAAAGATCTAGTGACCTTTAGAAGAACTATCCAAGCAAGGTGGTGACAAATGTCCAACAAGCAGCGAACATCTATCAGCACAAAGTAGATTCAAACGACAAGTGGGTAAGCACCCTCGCATGTGTAGCGACACCTGGAAAGTAGACCTTATTCCTTTATAAAAGGTAATTTTTTAGTTCATTATGAATTCAGAGTGATTTATCAGCAATTTTTAATGAGATAAACATGTTTTTTGAGAGATAAACTGACTTGAGCATTAGAGGATATTTCCGGAGACAACCTTCGGATCACTTTCACGAAAGTTTTCACTTGTTTTGTAGGTTTAGTTGTGGTTGTTGATCGAGATCGACATTCGTACAAAGAGGGGGTTCGCCCAAAGTTGTAGCTTACCTTCTTACGACATTTTTACCCGCAACATTGGTCATATGCAAATATGAAAACATTAAATTTACATATCCTCATCAGTTGGATGCTCCCAAAAAAAAAAAACAAAAAGAAAATTATGACCATTTCAATCTTTTGGGAGGTGATTCATTTTCCTGTTCACAGTTATCGTAGACCTTCATCAGTTACTCAATTCCATCCAATTCTTTAAAGACATTTGGCACAAATTAAATGCACACCATACTTTTAAATCTTATGATGTTTAATGTGATCATGAACTTTGAACTGCAAAGAGACCTCACTAATCTTAATACCTAATGATCCTTGGTGACATATAATTATAGGAATTCATGGTTTGACTCAAAGATGTATTTATTAGCATAATGACATTGACCGTCCACATAAATTTGAGCTTGCAATCCCATACGCAGTGCATTGACATTTATCAAAATCTTCTTCATGGGCTAGACACGGCGCCACAACAATGCAAAAAGTAAATGGCATATAGTCACTATTGAAGCAATTTGGTGATAGCTCCATGTTTTTGGAAGATCCCATATGTTGAGAAGTAAACCAATCAGGAATTCGCTTCCAGGTTAGCAAACCTTAAAAAATTCATCTTCATCATACTATGCAAGAAACGTTATTAGTTTGTTACATTGTTGACATTAATTAGTGTCAAATTGCTTTTAATGAAGAAAATAAATAAGAAACATTTCATTAATTAAGCCCGTGCTTTTCTATAAAATGTCACATTTTCAAATATTTTTACTATATTAACAATTTTGATCCTTGTTTCGTAAAAAAATGTATTATTACTTTTACTCATTCCCTTAATCAAAATTGATGGTACTAAGGATAATTTCATTTCAATGCACTACTCTTAAAATTGTCACGTATTCTACTTTAAAAATAAGAAGATTTGCATATAACCTACAAACTCTTACGAGAAAATAATTATAATTATTTAAGAAATTGTAAAAAAAGAAAACCCTTAAATTAAAAAAATAATAAATATATTAAAAATTAAATAAAAATAAAAATAAAAATAGGTGTGTATTAAAGAGAGAGAAAATCCTAAAAAACCACCTAACGTATGAAATATTATCATTTTACCACCCATTGTTTCATTATCATAAATCCAAATAACGTGAGTTATAACATACTAATTTTTTTTTTTTTTAAAAAAAAAAACATAAATCCAATAAATCTAACATAATAAAATACAAAATAGCGCAAAACGAGATCAGCGAAGTTGTAAAGATGCAGCCCCCACCCACCAAGTTATGGGTTCAACACGCACCCCACTATATATGTGGGTTTCTTTCCCCCCTCGTACTGTGAATTGCTCTCTCACTCGATATTGATAGCTCCCTTCTGTATTGGGAGCTATCTCCTGGGTCATACCCTAAAGTTTTATCTCTATTAGTCCCGACTGCCTCCTAAGCTAATTAATAGTAATAGGAAAAAAAAAGCACAAAATATGTCGGTTTGCGAGTGTGAGTATGGGTTTTTGTCCAACATACTAAAATACATAGTTTACATAATAAAATGCATAGTTTATATATATATATATATATATATATGAGTACTTTTAAAATGAAGACTCCTTAACTTTAAAAAGTTAGGGAAAATCAATAAAATTCATCTATTGTATTTGAATTAAATAAAAGAGAGAATGCAATGAATGAATTTGATTGGTTTTCCCTAACTTTTTAAAGTTAAGGAGTTCTCATTTTAAAAACAATGTGTATATATATATAGGGGATAATTCTAATATCACCTTGTTGTTTGATCTAACCGCTAATTACCTCGTTGTAGTTTGGACAAATCCCATTTTGCCCCTTTTGTTAACTCTGTTAGTGGAAAGTAAATTCCAACAGTGCTGTGCACAAAAAGACGAAATTGCCTCTTAATTATTGAAAAAGTTGAAAAAATAAAATTAACAAAACAATATAAATACAAAAATGAAATTACAAAAAAAAAAAAAAATTGAAGGGAAAAAACTCAACCAGACATCATCTTCAAACACCTAACTGCAATATATTCAAACCCAAAATCGTAAATCATCAACCCAATCTGCTAACATCATCAATCATCCACCCATTGCAAATGAATTTTTTTTTTTTAAAAAAATTATGAAAGATTTTTTATTTATATTTAATTTTTTATTTTTTAAAATTAATTAAGATGGACAATGGAGCTTTGATTAATTTTTTTTTAAACTTATTTTATAATGAATTGATGGTTTCACCCTTTTTGGTTAACAATCAAATATTGGCTTTTAACGTCCAAGTTCACAATATGTTTTTTTTTTTTTTTTGCTATTTTTATATACTAAAGAGGTTATTTTATCTATTTCATAATTTATTAAGGGGGTCCTTAGAGATTTCCAAACCACCGGCGGTTTTTTGGCTATTATGCCGAATTACAAGGGGGAAATTAGAATTATCTCATATATATATATTATCTTACCTGTTTCATAACTTATTAAGGGGGTCCTTAGCGATTTTCGAACAATTGGGGTTTTTTGGCTATTATGACAAATTACAATGGGCAAATTAGAATTATCCCATATATATATATGCACACCTGAGGTATGTATACACTTGACTTAAAAATGGCGTGATTGCATTCTAAAATATATGATTATTGTTTGGGGAAATCTGGTATCTTCAAAAATCAATTGAAAATCAATTGATGAGAGACCTGAAATCAATTGATTCTTATATATATATATATATATATATATATGCACATATGGGTATGCATGCACTTGACCAAAAAGGCGTGATTGTATTCTAAATTGTGTGATTATTGTCTAGGGGAAATCTGGTATCTTCAAAAATCAATTGATAAGAGACTTGAAATCAATTGATTCTTTTGGTCTGATTAAAATGGATTGCCAAAACCCTTGAAATCGATTTGCAAAAATAAGACCAAGGATGGGGTATGCATATACTTGACCAAAAAAGGATGTGATTGCATTTTAAAATGTGTGATTATTATTTGGGGGAATTATGGTATATTCAAAAATGAATTGAAAATTAATTGATGAGAGACTAGAAATCAATTGATTCTTATATATATATAGGCATACATGGGGTATGCATACACTTGATCAAAAGAAGGTGTGATTGCATTTTAAATTATGTGATTATTGTTTAGAGGAAATCTGGTATCTT